>LFZO01000027.1:35103-179752 GCA_001578225.1 Pseudocercospora musae | reverse complement strand
GATATTTAATAAGGTCTTCTAGTACAAGCTTTAGAAAGGATACTAAGTAGCTACGGCGTAGTATCTCTCTAGGACCTTGTAGATATATAAAGCCTAATTCGAATAAATATTAGTAATAATTCGAATAAGGATTGGAATAATTCGAATATTAGACGAATCTATTCGAATAACGTTACCGTAATGTTTCCTCCGCTTATTACTTTGCTTAATTTAGTAATAGTAAGCGTACCTTATAGGTCGCGACTTTGTATAGAAGTTCTAGAGATAGTCGGTATCGATCTAATTAGAATGTCGAATAGACCTAAAGAAATAGTCGTCTCGATTCGTAGCGTTTGTCTATCGGTTTGAATAGCGGATATAGAATCTACGAATACTATTAAACTATTCGAATTAGATAAGTTATTTATTCGAATCGATATAATCGAAGTAGGATACCTATACTTAGAAGCCGAAATTGTCCTATTATTAGACTATATAAGCTCTTCGAATCGCGATAGGTAATAGATCGTTCGAATCGGTCTCGGGTACTAAAATATATACTAGAATATATAAGTAAACGGGATATATTTAAGGGGGCCTATTCGAATTATAGGGTACACTAATTCGAATAATAATTATTCGAGTTAGCGTTACTATTTATTCGAATCTTTACTTACTTTACTACGTTTCTTTTTAGTATATCTAGCTCTATAGCGTTAGGACCCTCGCGTCGATAGGTAGCTAGTTACTTAAGGAAGTTGTCTAGAAGGCTTATATAGTCTATTAAACGAAGGGTATTATCTAGGTATTAGTAGTAACGTATACTACTATATTGAAAAGCGTATTTATTACACTTAGCGCCTTATCTAAGTCGATCGAAGAAGGTATACTATATAGTAGATATATCCTTTTAAGCGGTTCGCGAGTATTGTACCTAGTTCGAATAATTAATATAAGTTATTCGAATTAATCTTATTCGAATAAGAAGGCTATAAGATTCGATTTATATATATCGATATCCTTAACAACCTACTTAACTAAACCGTTTACTATAGTCTCTTTAGTAATATTAATCTTAGCGCGAAGATCGATAAGAAAAGTATATCCGTTATTGTCGGTATCCGGATACGAAGGCAATATACTAACAAACTCGATATATTTAGCTATTATTAGGTTTATTAGCCCTCGTGTTAGTACGATAGATTTATCTAGTTTAGTCTCGTCGCCGCTAAGGTCTATCTATTCGGGATAGACCCTATCTTCGGTAAAGAACTAATCCTCGTACTCTTCGTAGCCTTTTAAAAAGGTATTTAGATCTTCTTCTATAAATAGTAAATTAATCTCTAGTAAGAAAGGCATAATTCGAATTAGACGCTATTCTAATTCGAATAATATCGATTCGAGTAAGATGCTTTTTGGATTCGAATCGCTATACTTCGACTAATACGAATAGCTTTTACTAAAGCGCTCGGAAGGATAAGTAGGAGTAATATTAATAAGTTTAATAGTTCGAATATCTTTAGTTTATAATTCGAATAAGATTGTTTATTAGTAATTCGAATAGGTACTAATAATAATTCGAATAGGTTTAGCTATTATTAATCTTAGTAGATTGTATAAGGATAAGTAGGTACGCGAAAGCTAACCCTATAAAAGCTTATCCGACTATATAGTAGAAAGTTAGACTAAGCCGTATTACGTGCTTAGTTAGTCCCGCGTTTAGCGCGGTCGGGTTAACTATTATTACGCCTAAAAATAAAGTAGCAAATAGTACGCCTAGGCGATAAACACTATCCTATAACAAAAGCAAACTACGAACGCGTAGTTCGTCGACCGACTTTTAAAGATCTCGAACGGTATTAAAGAATACCTTACTACCTTCTTCTTACTAAAAAGAAAGACCCTAATTATAAAAACCCCTAATACAATTAAATAAATAATAGTAGTAGAATTCTAAGGAAACACTATATCCCTAAAGTCTAAACTACGCAATAATATTAAAACAATACCTATAATCGTAATTGTCCCTAACTAATTAAAAGCTTTTAATCCTATAAAGACTCTAGTCTATAGATTATATATATCTAGAACCTAAACTAATAGAAGGAAGCTTATAGTATACAACTATAGATTAATCTAAAAATACTATCTCTAACTTATATACTCTAATAAAGCCTCTCTAATTAGCGGTCTAGTACCGCTAGTAAATCCCTAAACTATATTTCCTATCCCTAAATATAGTATTCGTTCCTATATACTAAATAGATTAGAAATCGTAATATTTATAAGCTAAATCAAAAACCTAGCCCTAGTTCCCTATAATACTCGGATAGCGATTAATATCTTAATATTAATACTTCTAGCTATAAGTATACTTGTTACCGTAAACTAGAGTACTATAGCTAATAAAGCTAGTTTGCGACCCTATATATCTAAGCTTTTAGCCTAGATTAGATCTACTACGGCGTCGGCGAGAAGGTAGGCTAAGCCGATCTAGAAGTAGCCTAAGGCTAAGTTTAGGTTAGAGAAAATTGTAGGGATTGCTATAGCGACGATCGTGTAGTCTAGGGCTACGAGGAAGAGGGAGAGGTAGAGGGCGAGGAGGATAAGGATAAGGATAAGGCGGAGGTTAGTACGCGGAGGTTAGGATTTATCTTGCTAGGGACTTTGGGTAATGATTGATGGCTCGGGAAATTGTTCGATTGGTGATGGGTCTGTGGGGGTTGGAGAGGTAGGGATTGGTTGGAGATGGATGTCGTTCTTGGAAACATCCATGGCTTGCCGGTCGAACTTTGTGTATTGCCTTGTTGTCAGCTCTTTGCGATGGTAGCGATCACTAAAGGTCTGTCCACAACATGCAAGACGCACTGAGCTCTGAAGCTGTCGCTTTGCGCTAGGAAAGTAGCTTGAAATTCGCGATCGAGCAGCGCAGAAGGGTGAGAGAAGAGAAAGCGGCAGTAAAGCGATCAGGTAGTACATAATTGCCGTCTTGCAAATGCAATGGACCTTTGCGGCCTTCCAACTACGGTGTTCGGGTGGCTTGAACGGGGGCCAGCTCATGCTCCCCTCGCGGCCATGACGAGATCGAAGTTATCGGTTCTGGCCGCCTGTTGGTGGGCAACTCATAAGAGGCGTTTGCTTACGGCTATGGCGCCCATGAACTCCGATGTCTGCTTGGGACCGAATGCGAAGACCTCTCGTGCGTTGACATTGGCCCGATGAAAGTTTTCTCACGCCGACGAAGCAAGGCTGCGCTGATACAAAACGACATGATGTTGTTATTCGTTGTGAATCGGATCTCGGGAGTTGAGATGAAGTTCGAAAGGCGGCTCAATTTGTTTCTAGCCAAGATTGCCAAGCCGGCAAATTGTCACGCGGTGCTTCAAATGTTCTGAAGACCGGCAGCTCCTCTTTTTGCGACACACCATCTGTTCAGCCTTGTCGGCGATCCTGCCTCCCTGCCTCTGGCATCGAATTGCGGAATCGGAGTCTACTGTGAACGGTTTGACGGATTCCGAGTCCTCAGCTACGAAGATGGTTTTGGAGGTGTTCCCCTGGCACGCGTCGAAGAATGTCGTGCTGCGCGATGCGAGACCAGAGACTGCCGGAGCATGGAGTCGGCCTGATATCGATGCGAGCTCACCGCGTCCGGATGTAGATGACAATGCTGTGCCCAGGCTATCTCAACGCTGCTGATGATGTTCCCGGTCAACACGAAACAATCGGCGCAACATCGCCAACGATATGACCGATGCTGGCCTGTTGTCTAACGGCATAAAACCAGGAATATCGCAGCGAGGGCTGTCATGTACAGCGTCACATACCTGGCAAGGCTTGAGCGAGTGCTGTTGCTATGGTCAATGAGATCCATATAACGCACTCGCAGATGGGGTATATCGTTTTATTGCGTGTAGAGGGACCTTGAACAGCCTCTATCTGTGTATAGCAGTGCCATAGAATACGAGCCCCACTATTTTCTGGATGGATGGATTTCAGGTACTGTGCAAGGCTTTGTTGGGGGCTGAAGTAATCAATCAAGTAGCGATGAAGTTCCTAGATTCTGGTCGCGTCTCGTTATATGTCTGTCATTCAGCAATGCGATCATCGATCACCTTTCTAACTTGGTTGGAGGTATGTAAAGAACTAGAACTAAGCGGCTCAACTCGAGCGCCAAGCATTGGCTTCAGAAAAGAGTGGGGCCATTGCGGCGCGCGCGAGCCAGCTGTCTCTTCACATTTCTCGTGCTCGCCTGCTTCTTTCACGAGGCAGTCGATACCATCTTCAAACACCTCTCCGGTCCTAGAGACAGCGAAAACCTCGACTTTCCACCTCCCGCGACTGAAAATACCGCCACCATGAACCCGCAAATGTTCGTCCTCTGTCGCACGCGACCACGACCTTATCAGAACAGGCCCTGTATACTGACCAAGTAACAACAGCACCAACCTCGTCATCATCCTCGTGATGATGCAAGCGAGCAAGAAAATCCCCTTCGAAGACCCAAACGTCCTAAACGGTGTGCGCGCGCTCTACGTCGTCAGCAACATCATCATTCTCGCAATCTACCTCTACGTAAAGATGCAAATCGACAAGAAGAGAGGTACTACACACCCCCAAACACCACTCATTTCCCAACGCATCACTGCTAACATTTTTGAACTCCCAGACATGACCGTCCTCAAATACGTCGAACCCGCACCAATGGGCAGCACCGAAGAACCCAAAGCCGTAACCACAACCGTCCACGCCTACGACCAACAACAACTCAAAGGCCTCTTCAAATCCCAATTGATGGGTGTGGGAATGATGGCAGTCATGCATTTGTACTTCAAATACACGAACCCGCTCCTCATCCAATCCATAATCCCACTGAAAGGAGCTTTCGAAGGCAATTTGGTCAAGGTGCATTTGTTCGGACAACCTGCTTCGGGGGATTTGAAGAGACCTTGGAAGGCGAATGCCGGCATGGCGGGGATGTTGGGACAGGGTGCTGGAGAGATCAAGACGGATAAGAAGAGTATAGAGGCTGCGGAGAAGGCGGGTCGTGGGGGTGTTAAGGAGGAGTAGAGAGAGGATGGGAATTTTTCCTGGAGGTATCTAGGTTGCGCAAGTGCGGTTCATTATGGGCTCGATTGGGGTTTTAAGAGCAGTATACGAGCACAGAACTGGGCTATATTGCATGTGAGTGTATAGAAGTCGTGCTTGCCTTCCCACCTCCCGATATCGGCGGCCCGTTTCCTTCCCATTGCTTTGATATTGTGCTCGCGATGCGCTGTTATGACGGTTGCCTGGGCTTGACAAAGGACGCGAGGCTCAAGATACGATCACTTTCGAAAGTCGACAAAGGGCTCATTTGCAGCGAGTCTAATGTCATGGCTCCCAGTGGAATGTACAGTTTTTTTTCGTATGGTTTAACGTTCTCATTGCTTCCTAAATTCTACCAAGCTATCTGAGCCTGGCGTGCACCTGTGGCACATGGTCGTCTCAACGCCGCTGAATAATTGCGGTTCTCACCGAACGATCATGTTCTCGTTACCTGGTCCTGTGCCAATGTACTTTACTCGCGCCTTTGTAAACTTCTCAATGAAGTCCACATATTTGCGGGCATTCTCAGGCAGTTCTTCCCACCTGCGCAGGCCGACCGTACTGCTCTTCCAGCCAGGGAAGGTCTCGTACTTCACCTCGATATTTTCGAGAACTGTGAGATCGCTTGGGAAAGAGGCCAGCTTCTGTCCATTGTGGTGATACTCAGTCGCGATCTTGATTTCGTCAAAGTCATCCAAGATATCCAGCTTGGTCAAGTTGATTGCGTCGTAGTGGTTGATCGTGTTCGAGTACTTCACAACCACAAGGTCAAGCCATCCGCACCGACGTCTTCGACCGGTCGTGACACCATACTCCTTTCCGATGTCGACCAGCCGATCACCAATCTCGTTCTGTAATTCAGTCGGGAAAGGACCAGAGCCGACACGAGTGGTGTAAGCCTTCACGACGCCAATGACTTCATCGATCTTGCGGTGGTTGAGCGACAGACCAGTGAAGACACCTCCCATTCCGGTGTTCGAGGAAGTCACGAAGGGATAGGTGCCATTGTCAATGTCCAGCATCAGAGCTTGGCTACCCTCGACAAGAATCTTCACGTTGCCCTCTTCGGCCGACTCGATCAGAGGTGCCTGGTCCACGACGTAAGTCTTCAGTCGTTCTCTGTAGTCGTCAAACCTGTTGATCTCGTCTTCAGGATCGTAGCTGAGGAGGTCTCCGTATCGCTTCTTGAAGGACTGGGCCAAATGGCGCAACTTGGTGTCGAATGCTGTCTTGTTGAAGACATCAGACATTCGGACTCCGCTGCGACTGGCTTTTGTGGAGTATGTAGGACCAATACCCTTTCCTGTTGTGCCGATGTTTGCCTTGCCCAGTTCTACCTCCTCAAGACCATCGACTTTGGTATGCAGGTCAAGATCAACATGACACTTGTCGCTGACGAGAATGCGATCTTTGGTGTCAATTCCAGCCTGCTCGAGCATCTCGATTTCCTTGAAGAAGTTTGGTACGTAGACAACGCAACCGGAGCCGACCAGATTGACGCAGCCATCAGTGAGAACACCAGATGCTACAATGCCTGTCAGTATGGCTCTGCATATTGCTCACGAGCATAGCAGGCAAGACGTGCGCCGCAGTGCTGTCAAGCCGTTGGATCTGGAGCGACTCACGCAGGATATGGACGTCAAATTTCTTGCCGTTCTTCACAATAGTGTGACCAGCATTGTGTCCACCTTGCGCTCTGCAGCACAATTGAATTCCATTCTGCGCGATAACGTCGACAATCTTGCCTTTGCCTTCGTCACCCCACTGCGCTCCGAGGATGACTGTCGCCATGATTGAGGAGAGGTTGACGGTGGAGGCACACGTGTGATATTAGCGGGTGAGTCGCCATTTTGAGAGAAAAGAAGTGATTGAGGGGTCCCAAAGAATTATATACAAACGGCTGCCCGCCAATGCCAAGGTGCGTCATTGGCCGTTGAAAAGTCTGAAGCGTGACTCTCACCAACATTGCTTGCTCACAATGCTTGCTCCCTCTCTTTGTCTCTCTTTTTACCTAGTCGCGCTCTCCCTCGGGGTCGTAGGTGGCCTGCCGACTTGATTCATACAACGATCACCTCATCTGGATTTGATGTGTCCGATCCGTCTTGTGAAAAGGAGAACTCCGGACGACATCGGAAGCTCACACGCATCGTGCCGACTTGTGCCGTGCGCGTAGACGTAGACGAAGTGAAGGATCACTGCAAGACACCTTCTGCTGCTTTCACTTACCCGGCACCGGCACTCATTTGCTCTGCATGTGAAAGTCGCGTCGCCGACACCAGCGATGAGTGTTGGGCTGAGGCAGCCGCGCCTCATTTTGTGGCTCTGACTGATCATGTCTGTCGAGTCACAGCAACAACGCCAATCTCGAAATCTTTAGCAACATGGCTAATTCGACTGTCTGCCCCTTCTGCGGCTCGTTCAAGGGTGCCGACTACGATGTTCAACTCCACATCGAGGAATACCATACGGACCATTCTCCCTTCGTTACTCATGACGAAGAAGAGTCTTGGCTGCCAAGCTCAAACAACCCTTCTCGAGGAAGTCGTATCAGCGACTCGATGCCCGGAGACACGTGGATCAAGTGCACGAGGCCTGGATGTGGCGAGCATGTTCTACTGTTAGAAGTTGACGAGCATCTGAGTCTTCATGAAGTGGCCGTCTTGTCCGAGCAAGAAACGGAGGGATCGCGACCTCCATTACCACCTAGAAGTAGCCCGGGAAGATCTCGAAGTCCTCCTCGCAGAACGATGGGCAACAGATTATCCGCCGACCATGTCGCCAATCCGTCACGTCGCCCTCGCAAAGTTGCGACTCGTCCAATCGCTGGACCAATTTCTGATCGAGTCATCCCAGAATCACGCGGTCACTCCCGTGCAACTAGCATTCTCAGCTACTTCTCCGCCACGTCTACTCTGACTTCACAAGCAAAGTCAACCATTCATAAGCTTAAAGAGCCAAACAATCCGATTCGTCTTGGAAAGCGAGAGCTTGGTCCTTATGCTTTCGAGAAGAGCATGCCCTCCCAAGTACGGAAGGACTTGTTGCGAGCAGCCGAACCACGCGAAGAGCAAAGGATTGGCAGCGATGGCCGACTCTATCGGCACACCATCATCGATAACGAAACGTCAGGTCTCATTCCACTCATTGCAGACCTGTGCACCCTCGACACAAACACAACGGCGGCATATCTATGTCATCCATCCACAAAGCACATCCGGAAAATTCGTTGCGACGGTAACTTTTGCGGATACTGGAACATTCAAGTTGCCATGACATACATCCAGCACATGAACCCGGATGGTCCTCAGGAGCTACCCGATGTCATCACAATTCAAGATACCATCGAGAAGGCTTGGGACAACGGCAAATGTCCATATGGACGACTCGAGACTGGTGGTATACGCAATACTCGCAAATGGATCGGAACCAACGAGGCACTTGCTTTCTTTCAGCAGATCAACATCAGAGTCGAGGCACTATCATTCAAGGATTCAGATGAAGGTGATGGAAGCAGTGCCGTGGAAGGGCTTTTAGACTACGTCGAGGCCTATTTCATGAGCGGCATCGATACTGCCAAAAGCAATGGAAATTCGCATATCACGACTCTGGCACCGATCTACTTCCAGCGCTTCGGCCATTCCATGAGCATAGTTGGTATCGAAAGACGAAAGGACGGATCGCGTAATCTGCTGATGTTCGACTCCTCCTTCGGCACATCGCTACCCGTGCAAAGACTGCTTGCCGATCGCAATGCACGCGTGTCAGTCGAGAGCGCCCTGAAGGCATATAGAAGATCAGACCTGTCTCTTACTCGATGGGCCGAGTTTGAAATACTTGTGTAAGTCATTCGTTCGTTTCTTGCCATTGCAACTTAAGCTGATCATCTCATAGGCCACATCCTGGTCCTGTCAGTAGGTCTAGGCAGCTCGCATAGGTTAACGAGCTTCAAGGCTACGTTTCGAAGGGAGGGGATGGATGAGCGTCGTTTCTGATCAAAATTCCTAACAGCAGACCATACTTGCTCGGTCTGGGTGTCTGCATTCATTCGGGTCTGCCTAGAGATTGATGCGTTGCTCAATGCTGAAGCATAGAGATTAGAAACAGATGCTTCAGTGCATGACTTAAATGCATGCATGAAAGAGTGAAGTGAGCAGAGACAGGTCCTGACTAAAGCTCCGAAAGGCCTTGGACTCACAAGTACGCCGACATGAGAAGCTCTCAGAATGCAAGGATAAAGGCCCGACTCCACTTCGGTCCGATTATATAAAGGACTTCCTCGCATATTCTGCGCATATACCAAGAGCTTGTCCCGTACTTCACCCCAGCATTCATCTTCTTGTCCTGCGATGCCAATGTCGAATACTGCGGGATTTGCAGATTCTTGCCTGAGCGGATCGACATTTTGTGAGACACGAATCGGGACGACTGCAAAAGAGGCTTTGCGGCTCACGCGCTTAAAACCCACGTAATGATCCAGAGTAGAGATATTCATCGCCTATCAAACCGCGCATAATGGCATACGGAGCAACGCGAGCTCCTCAAAAATTATCATGACCTCGCCTCGCCTGCGACTTTCTCGCCTCCGTCCTTGCTATCTCGGAGATCGAATCATCATACCCTTGGCAAAACCAACCAAGCCTTTTAGCCCCATTTGATTGAGCAATATTATCGGTGTCCTGGGACATCTCTAGCAAGCCTCCGGCCTTATGCCCGCTTGGACGACAGTCGCAGCACAGTCAAGAGCCGCACGTTTCATGCATGCTCCAATCTGGAGCACCATCCTAATGTTGGGAGTCCACGCGGGCACTGTAGGTCTAGCGGGGTCCCGTGGGTGGGTCCGTCATGCGGTGGTCTCGTGCCAATGCTTGGAATGAAGAATGGTAGGGACAGGTATATAAAGCCACGCGATGGACCTGGGTCAGAATGCTCGTGTGCTGCCACAACAGCCGTTTCCTTAGACCTGGGACTGGGATTTGGAGACTAGTAGAAGCTTTGAGAGTTCAATCGGTCTGAGCAAACGAGCGTCAAGATGGGTCTCGCTCTCAAAAAGCCGGATGATGTGGCTGGAAAGTCATGGCCAGCTATCGTGGTCGGACTGTTCGTTGCCTTCGGTGGTGTGCTCTTTGGATATGATGTGAGCAAGGCCGATTGCGGGATTTCACACCCGACAACTAACAATGTGCTAGACCGGCACCATTTCAGGTATATTGGCTATGCCATACTGGATCAATGAATTCAGGACCGGTAGTAATGAAGGCATCACTTCTGGCCAAGATGCTCTCATTGTCTCGATTCTGTCTGCTGGTACCTTCTTGGGAGCCCTCTTGAGTGCGCCAACAGCGGACTGGATGGGTCGCAGACTAGGTCTCATGTTCTCTGCCGGCATTGTCTTCAACCTTGGCGTTGTGCTTCAAACAGCTTCGACTGGTCAGCCACTCTTGATCGCTGGCCGATTCTTTGCTGGACTTGGAGTTGGTCTCCTCTCAGCTATGGTGCCAATGTATCAGTCCGAGACGGCTCCGAAATGGATTCGAGGAACCATCGTTGGAGCATATCAGTGGGCTATTACCATCGTAAGCAGTTTTTGAAGAACTTTTTTCGACGATTGACCTAACACAACAGGGTCTCTTCCTCGCCGCAATCGTGAACTACTCCACGGGAGACCGCAACGACTCTGGCAGCTATCGCATCCCTATCGCTGTTCAGTTCGCATGGTCGATCATCATCTGCGTCGGTCTTTTCTTCCTGCCAGAAACTCCCCGCTTCCTAATCAAGCAAGACAAGCACGAGAAGGCTGCTCGCGCTCTCTCGAAGCTCCGCCGCCTACCGATCGATCACCCAGCACTTGTCGAAGAGCTCGCTGAAGTAGAGGCGAACCACAGATACGAAATGAGCATTTCTAAAGCCACATACCTAGACTGCTTCAAGGGAACCGTGGGCAAGCGTCTCTTGACTGGATGCCTTCTACAGGGACTGCAACAATTGTCAGGTGTCAATTTCATCTTCTACTACGGCACGCAATACTTCGAGAACGCAGGTTTTGAAAGTGGTGGCTTCACAATTCAGGTCATCACCAATGTCGTCAACGTGGTTTCGACAATTCCAGGTCTCTACTTGGTCGAGAAGATGGGACGACGAGGTCTTCTTCTGATGGGTGCCATTGGAATGTGCATTTCGCAATTCATTGTCGCCATCGTTGGGACTGTCTCTGGAACTGATAACCTGCCTGCCCAGCAGACTGCCATCGCATTGTAAGCATCCCTAAACAAACATCCTGGTCAATCACTCTAACGCAGCACAGCGTATGCATCTACATCTTCTTCTTTGCCTCCTCCTGGGGCCCAGTCGCCTGGATCGTCACCGGCGAAATGTTCCCGCTTCAAACCCGCGCCAAATGTCTCTCCATGACAACCGCAACAAACTGGCTTCTCAACTTCGCCATCGCATACGCCACACCCTACATGGTCAACGAAGAGCACGCGAATCTCCAGTCCAAAGTCTTCTTCATTTGGGGCTCCTTCTGCGGAATCTGCATTGTATTCGTCTGGTTCATGATCTATGAAACTAAAGGCTTGTCTCTTGAAGAAGTTGACGAACTCTACGGACGTGTCAGCAAGGCTTGGCAGAGCAAGAAATTCAGACCCGAGATCTCTTTCCAGGATGCTGATGATATGAAGAAAGCTGGTGGAAGGAATTTGAGCATTAGTGAGATGGCCGAGGAGAGTCAGAGGAAGAAGAGTGTCACCCATGTTGAGACTGAGAATGAGAAGGCAGCGTAAGGAGATGCAGAGGAAAGGTTGGTTGTACATAATTCGCTGTCGTGTTATATATTTCCGCCTGCCTCTGGCTTTGCGGCACGGGACGACCTTCATAAATTTCGCAATGGCAGCCTTTACCACAGGAGCTAACAACTACAGCCTTTCCACAATACTGGCTCAGTATGTCTTCTGCATGAGAGATATAGCCTTTCATCTCCCAGACCTTGCATATACCTCTCGCGCGTGGGCCTTCCATCTCTCGTCTCTTCAATGCGACCAAACTTGCGACAATTGGCAAGCACCTCGCCTTGAAGACTGTTACGCACTGCGTCCCAGGCTTCTTCGCTCATGGTGTATGACCACGCATCAATACCAGGCAGGAATTGGGAGACGCAGATTTTTCCTAGAGCGTGACGGCCTCTCCTTCCTTTTCCAATACTCGGATTACCAGTCTTCAAAAGTTCCCACTGGGCTTCGCTTCGCGGAACTTTGTTTTTTATGCCATGATCCGGGAGCTGGCTATGGAAAGGCTGTGTGGTAAGAGCCTGATGACGGCGACGCCCTCGTGACTTTTTTACCGGTTGAACAGGTCACGTTTGGGCTTTGAAAGATCTAGAGTCTGTGGTATAACCTTACCTACTGCCGATTCCGCACCTTGGTCAGATACGTGTTCCCATGTTCCTTTCAATTATGGATCAACGACTCCAGATGGGGCATGATTTCGATCGAATTCCTGAACCTCATCCTGTTCGAAGAATTGCTACTTTCCGAGTATTTCTCGTAGTTGCGTTTCCCTCGACCAATGCATGTGGCTCAGTTGAGACCAAGTCTGTCCAAAAAAGATATCTTCAATGCGATCTGCCATGGGATCTCCGATGGGCCAATCTGCCGCCCTCGCTCCGATATCATCCCAGGTTGCAATTGTGTACAATGGTGGGGATTTTGAGCGTCTGAGGGACCATGTGGGATGCGCCTGTTAAATGAGAGCAATCCTCTCGCGAATTCTATCCCAACTCATATTCAACTCCAGTACGTCCGTGATGAAGCGAAGCATTGCCTCCTTTGCAAGTTCTGGACTGGGCATCGCTGCGCTTTCCTCGTTACCCATCTTGGATGAGAGTGAAGAATGCAGTCTTGTCCGAGGACAGGAGTTCATCTCTTGTGAGTGTTCCAGCGACCAGGATCAGGGTTTGAGTTCGTGAATGCCCACAACAACATAGTAGAAGAAACAGTCCAAATGCAACACGAGTATATGCCGTGCAAAAACAACGCATCTCTTGCACACATATACATACCTGGATTTCGGCATCTGGAATTGCGACGAGGAACCGAAGTGAAGCAGCGAGGGCGAGCAGGATGTTCCAAGGCGAGCACTACGAGGGCTAGACTAGGCATGTTTGGAACCATTATTCGAGCATCTCCCGCGCCGCTTTCTTCTTCCTCTCCTGCTGCCGCTCGTGCTTCTTGAAGAACTGGTTGCGAGGCTTCGCACCAAGCGCCTTGTTCGGGTTGTTCTTGTTGTATTCGTAGTACGCCATGTTCTCTCCACCAGCCAGCGACGACAACGTGCCAGCCTGTCTCCGCACGCCTTTCCCCTTCGCCTTGCCACGCGACACATTCCTATCGGAGAACAGGTCATCCTTGATATCTTCAACATCGCCAGCCGTCTCGCTTTGTAGCAATACATCTTGAAGAGCAGTCATTCGTTCCTGCTGGGTGGTGAATTTGAGGTTGGGCATCTTCTCAATGCCATTCAGATGTGTGATGACTTTAAAAGCGTAGCCTTGGTCGACGAGAAAGGCTTGACGTTTGGAAGAATAGAACATCTCGTTCGTGTCCTTCGAGACCAAGGAGTAGAAGAATGCATTGAAGCCTTCGTCGTTTCGTCGTTTCGCTCGGAGAATGCGACCTAGACGCTGGGCTTCTTGACGACGCGAGCCGTAATGTGACGAGACTTGTATCAGACAAGTGGCTTCTGGCAGATCTAGAGAGGTGTCCCCGATCTTGGAGAGGAAAATTGTCGAAACTGCGTCGTTCATCTGGAAGTTGGCCAGCACCATTTCTCGCTCCTTCTGACCAGTGTCACCAAAAATGAAGGGCTTTTGTAGAGCTTCTGCGTATTTCCGCAAAGCATATACGTTGTCCGAGAAGACAATGATTTTGTCACCTCTACTCTCGTGGAAGTTGATCAAGAACTGGCAAGCTTGAAACTTCCTAGGGTTCATCGTAGATAGCAAGCCGCGCTTGTTCGTCGTCTGGGCCTGTAGATACTCGGTGTAGAATTCAGTCGTCATCGGACACCAGACCTCAGCACATTGGACGCGTGCAATGTGACCTTCTTCGCTTAGCTGCAGCCAGTTGGCCTCATACAGCTTGGGTCCAATCAAGAAGTTCAGATCTTTGATCTTGTCGTCCTCACGAAGAAGCGTCGCAGTCAGACCGAGCTTCGAATGCGTCTTTATGCGCTCTGTCACACGTCTGAACATTTCTGCAGGCACGACATGCACTTCGTCAAGAACCATCAATCCCCACTCGCGGGACGTGATGAAGTCCATGACCACCTTACTGTCATGGGCACGTCGAGTGTTTTGCGTGACCATGCTGTACGTGCAGATGATGACACCTGCTTTGTGGTTGAGCTTCCCTTTCTCGCCGCTAGTGAAGATGGCGATGTCGTCCGGGTTGATGTTCGACCACTTCTTGAACTCCTCTTTCCACTGCACGGCACTCATGGCGCTAGTGCAAAGCACAATCGCGCTCTTCTTGACCGTACACGCTGCTGTAATGCCGACAAGTGTCTTGCCTGCACCACAGGGCAGCACAATAATTCCGCTTCTAGCGCGTCCATTCCCAAACATTTTGCTAAGGGCGTGTTCTTGGTAGTAGCGAATTTGGACGTTCGGCCGAAGATCAATGTCGAGATTAGCGTTGATGTCGTCTGCTCTGAAGTCGTACTCTTCGGTAAGAGGCAGGTTGAGCTTCACGTTACAATGTTCTTGCACGAGCTGGATCTTTTCGCCATCGATCTCGAAAGAGTGTACCTGGTCGGTATCGTCATCATCTTCCTCCTCGCGCAAGAACTCGGTCATGTCTTTCTCAGCTTGACGGCCACCAAACTCGTCGTCACTGTCCTCTTCATCATCGTCTTCTCTTTTCTGCTGCTGTTCGATCTGCGCCATGGCATTCTTCGCTCGAGTCGCCTCTTCTGTGCCACCGATGATCAGATCTCCCTTCTTGGCCGCTTTCTCGGTCTTCAGCTCGTCGGAGTCGTCCACACGGCAAGAGCTAATGACGGGATCTCGCAGAAGCATTTGTAGTACGGACGCGTCATTGCTTTCGACGAAGTATTTGTTGTGCTTCAAAACAAGTCGCACTTTTCCAAAAGATTGAGTGACTTCGTGGACGAAATTAATGATGTTCTCCGGCACTTTCGTTTTGGAGAAGAGTTCAAGATCACGGACGATGTCTTCCTCCGTGAGACCTACGCTAACGGCCGCGAATAGACTGTGAGGACTTATGGTATATTCGTGCATGTTTGTCGTTCGACTTTGGGGCTCTGCGATATTAATGAGGAAGTTCTGAGCTTGCTTGAAGCTGGGAGCGAAGGTCTCGAGGACGACCTTTCCATTCTGCGGATCGATCCATAGCGGTCGCAGATGATGGTCGGGCTTCAGTGGCTCGTTGAAATAATCACGACTGGGTTTGAATAGGTGGCTTGCTGCGTCACGACCAGCGTACGCAGCTTGCGACTTCTGGTATGTCTGGGGTTGATATCGCTTCACTATTCCTTCGTATTTTTTACTCCTTGCCGGCGCACCGCCTTCTGACATGTTCATGTCCTCGCTGTCGCTGTAGTCATCATCACTGAGACTCACAGGCGTTGCTTGCCTGGACTCGGAGGCAAGCCTCTTAGCTGGCTGCTTACTCGAGTCGCCAGCTTTGCGCTTAGGCGCCATGGCTAGTAGCGACTTTGGTAACGATAACAGCGAGTTGGAGATGTCGATGGTGGTGGTGGTGGTAATGGTGTTAACGTTGCACAGATACGAATTCCAAGGGCAAAGGAGGGTGTAGATGCAGTCGCGACTCAGGCACAGCCACTGCT
Organism: Pseudocercospora musae; assembly: GCA_001578225.1. Taxonomy (NCBI): domain Eukaryota; kingdom Fungi; phylum Ascomycota; class Dothideomycetes; order Mycosphaerellales; family Mycosphaerellaceae; genus Pseudocercospora; species Pseudocercospora musae. The sequence continues at coordinate 163,828 of LFZO01000027.1, read as the reverse complement.
GTTCACTGACCAGGGCCGGCAAGATCCGGAAGTTTGTTGCGGAATTCCGAGCACTCCCGCACTTCTCGCCGATTGCTCGTGACGATGTTGGCGATGTCGGTCTTCAACTGTTCTTGAATTTCTAGTTGTACTTCTTCTACTGTACAAACATTCACTTTGAGAAGTTAGTGAAGCACACACACATTTTACTTCACGGTTTGGATTGAGACCAATCCATTGGGGTAGTATCCCACCCACCATTCGATCGCAATGAACACAGTATGCCACACTCAAAAGATCCTTCCTGGGCCTAATCACATGCTAACAATTCGTTAGATCCGCTCAGTAGGCTACGGCTGGGGCGTCCTGATAGTCGCAGGTGCCGGCTCATACTATTTCGCCAAGAAGTCCATCAACGCCGATCGAGAAGAAAGAGCAGCACACAACGAACGTCTACGGCAATCGCAAAACAGATTACGAGCACAAGAAGCTGTCTCTCGAGATGCTGCATTGAACACTGCACCGGGAAAGTCTACGAAAAGCAAAGGAGAATCGAAATATGATACACCATCACCCAGTCGAGAAGCAAGCGAAGACCCTGCGCCAACGCATCACGAAAGCAAATACGAAGCAAAAGATCCATTTAGAAGTCGGAAAGGCGATCGTTTCAGTTGATGGAGGTGCTCGAGCTTCATATAAATTCTCAAGCCGCGATGTGGCTTCGAAGCTGCCTCAGTAAAGACGTGGATTCTTTAAGACTTTCTTGAGCTCCCGAGCTGGGATCGGCTCAGAGCAGCAGCGCTCGCCCTGCAAAGTGCGTCTGGATGCGCAGTTGTAGCATTAGCTCAGGTCCGGCTCACGAGCACTGTCGAGCAACAGACCTTCGCTTGACTCACAGAAGGCGACAGATAGGAGTGACGGAATGACCAGGACAATCTGGCCTTTTCTAGACTCAGCAACGACAGGAGCAGTCAAAAGCATCTGACAGTAGATCTATCTAGTGTACAGCTAGGGAATGGTTGTAATGATCGCTCAAAGCGATGGTTGAAGCCAGCTCCATAAGGTTGCAATGACCTCGATATGCGTTTAATGCTCCCCAGCCAGGATATCAAAATGCGATTATGTCCACCAACGCCTAACCAACGAACTCCTTCGCTCCCATGGATATCTCTTCAAAAGCAGAACACGCAGTGTACTGAGGTCGGGATCGATCACTCATCGATGGGCCAAGCCTCTAATCTGAACTCCTTCAACGCAGTCACTCATCTCCGCAACCTCATGTATGCACCAGCATAGTCGTCAAGACTCGATCCGGGCAGGCAATCGCGGAAGCTCAAAGGTCGACTGCGAGAACATAAATGTCAGCAAAACATGAATCGTACACATCAATAGCACTGCCAGACTTACAATCGTCTCTTATCCGTCGCAGCACCTTGAGAAATCACATATGCTCCAGCCAGTGGTGCACTAACAACTGCACACCAGTAGCCTGTGACTGCCGCAGCTCCAAGTCGGTCCCGTTGATGTGATGTTCGTGTTCGGTAGGTGCTAAAGAAGCGTGGAGCTTGTTGGAGAAGTGTACGCGATGTGATCGCCATTTTGATTGATGGATGTTTTGGTAATGTACTGACCTCTTCTGGGTGATTTCTGGTGTTGTTGCAACGTTTTGAACGGTCGAAGGATGTTTAGGAGAGGGAGAATCACACAAGGCAGTGCTGGGTCACTGTTGCTGACCATTAATTAGAAGCGCTTTGATTGGCTGATAACGGAAGGAGAGACTAGGATTCTGGGTTTCCAGGGTCCCTTATGGGATAGAAATAGGGTTTGTCATGCGCCGCAACGCGGAATGGCGCAATCGCTGGATGAATGCATTTCCGCATGACATGCCGCAGATCACACCGGTTGATGAGTGCCGTACGCTGGAGCTCTGGTTGATCTTGCCGGCTCATCTTTGCTCATAATGTCATATGAGACTCTATACCATGATTGGAGACCGCAGTGCTCAGCCTGTACAGTACCTCGCTTGACTCTTTGCTCACATGCCCCATCGGACTCGAGACTCGCACTGGCTACGGCCGTCACATACGGCGCACCTGCCTTCGGCCTTGTCACATGGCGCTGCACGTGAAAGGTCCGTGCGCCTTTGGAGGACACAAAACAAGCTGCTGCGGCTGCAGGTTTCTTCTCTCAGTCAACAACATCGTCAAGCACTGGCCTTCACGTCTCCGCTGGTGGCGCCTTCATTTGCTGTTGGGTTGAAGACTTGCAGCAGGAGGAGGCATCGCCTTGACGTATACAACAGAACCACATCCCAAAACAGTCGGGTGGCTATGCATACAATTCTGCGTAGCTGTAACAAGCACATAATAGAAAGTCCACGAGGCTGGTATATCGTCGTAGCCCGGTCGACTTCGCTGAGAAGGTCATGCGGCTGCCAGCTTTTGGCCTTCCTCGTCATCGTGCGTCGCACGTCGACCACTTCCAACGCCGACTTCTCGCTCATGCTCTCGGGCGCCGAATAGCGCATCAGTTCTCAAACAGTGCTATTCCAACCTTATTGATGGCTTACAGATCCTGCGACTGCTGATGTGTGCTATCGACGACGCCGACCGGGCCGTAGCAACTTCGTCCGTGTACAGGAAAATTTTTATTTCTCGACGCATGCTGTTACTTACTTGACTTCACTACTAGCGAGCGTGGCGTTAAGGTATAGACGCGGGACAGTTAATGGTAGATATATAGTAGAGTCTTGGAGCTCTATTGCTCGTCTAATCACAAAACTTCAAATGAAAGACAAGCCGGATTCATTTTCGTTCACAATCCATTCCCAAAACTCCATGCTAAAGTGATAGCAGCACCTGTAACCCGCATTCCATGTCTTTCTCAACGATCGAATGGACGTTCAATCCTGTCATAATCACGCAGATCCTGAGGACTCGGACGACGCTTGCACTCATCGAGTGAAATTTGGTCTGGCAGTCTCACAAGCTTGAACTGCTCGTAGAGACCACCTTTGGCGTTCTTTGGACGCTTGGCCCCAACCACTCGATACAAGCCATCGTACCTGAGGCCTTGCGTGGGCGTCCATCTGCTGGTGCTTTGAGAGGTGCGCAGGACACGGACAGGTCTTTGTGTCGTCAGTGAAGTGTTCAACGCTTTGGTTCCTGATGTAGATTCACCGGGGCGGTTTGGGTTCTTGTTGTCGTGGCTGCCCGATCCTGAGTAGTAGATGATATCGCCGGCATCTTTGTCTAGCTCATCATACTGTCCACTGACTACGACGGAGTAGGCGCCGACTGCTGCGCTGCCTGTGAGTGAGACTTGGTTAGCAGGCATTTCTGCAACAGAGATGTTGGAAAGGACCCAAGCCGTGCGGAGTTCTTGGACCATCATATGGGAGTTAGATGAAACTTACCGTGTATTCCAGCTTGGGAGTGGCCATGCGCGCCATGGAAGAGTGCCGAAAGTCGGTATGGAAACCATTGCCCAACCTGGAGACCATTGTCGCCGAATTGGCTGCAGTCCTTTGCTTGGTACTCATCGTTGAGAATCTTGCTCTTGTTCCCAGTCGTTAGATTTTTCTTGATAGCCAGACCGTGCATGATACCATTCCTGCCCCATATTGGATGGTCTGCTGGTGGTCGCTGGATAAGGAATTTGTCGTCCGAAGAGCTCTTCGTGGGTGACTTTATTCGCTTGCTGCTGGGCACTTCCTCAACGTCGCTGTGGTCACTCTGTTCTCGCTTTATGGCTGGCCGAGCAGTAGGCAGTTGGACTGGTGCTGGTGCTCCCCATCGCTCAGACTCAAATCGCTCATGTAGAGCACGAGCCTTCTCGGCCTGGGAGGATTGGAAGTGGAAGTTCGGATTCTGGTAGACCAGCTTCAGGATCTCGCTGACCTGACCAGCTTTGTTAAGATCCGGAGTTATCTTTGTGTCGATGTCAAGCCATGATAGCAGATTGTCAAGTTGGCTGTGAAGTGACTTCCATGGTTCAATTGCCGGATCAGGAATCTTGTTCGTTTTTCGGCTTTCTTGTGCAAGCTTGATGATGGCTTCTTTCTTGTCCTTGTTTATACGCTGGGCTTGTGCCGTAACGTCTGCAACTGAAGTTGACATAATGCTACTTTCATCTGTGAAGTTGTTGTCAGAATCATCAACTGATGTGAAGGTCGCTCTCCACATCGTGCCCTGCAGCAAGCACCCCTACTAGCGTGAACCTTGATTTCGCTCGTTTGGCTTCACTCTTGCAGCTTCCTCTCCTTCCTATCAATCAACATCAAACGCAGGAGTCAATGGAGCACCAAGCGTCTGACAGTATGCTATGAACTCTCCACCTTCACATCTGGGCCTTGAACTATCTGCTACGCTCCCCGAGTCCCAAGAGCGATATCTATACAGCCGCGGCGTTTCTTCAGAAGCTAAATTGAACGGAGCATGGAATTGTCCTTGTATTCTGTCCTACACTTACTGTGAAAATTTCAAGATTGACTTGGAAGATCTAGTAACATTCGTAACGCATAGCCTTGGGACTCGATCGTGGACTCGTGTCTGGCACGAGTAGGCGGAACCCCGACAAGAGCAGGACCATAATCATGCACCTCTCTAAAGCTAGTCTACTAAGCCAGTGTGTCTCTCCTGCGACCAGGTCACAGCCCTGTCTCTTCGCCATGTGTCCTTGAGAGCTGAATATGTAGCTTGTAATGCTGACCACGTTGCTTTCCATTCCTCATAAAAGCGGGCCCGTCCTCATCCTTGGCACGAAGACTTCTCTATAAGTATTACCTTGATCTCTTCCCCTATGTCGAAGAGAAAGAAGTAGAGAACCCCAGAAGCCAGTTCAGAAAGTACGGCCTTATCACCAACTTCGCCAAGATCTCGAACAACATACAGCAAAAAATGCCAATCATTCCTTCACCAGCAGATTTTCAGGCACTCAGCCCTGTCACGGCTATGCCAACGCTGACGTCAACCACCATACTGAGCTGCGCCGTCCCTCTTCGAACCTACTCTGAGTCCATCACTGAGCCCTGTATGGAGCCAATCTGGGTGACAAAGATGGTTCCTGCACCGGATCCCACCACAACCGCCACAACAAGCTCAAGAAGCGACGCAGCAGCTCCAACGACCTTGATGACGACAAGCAAGTCAGTAGAGAGCGGATTCACTCAGACGACAGTATCAGTATGGCCCGAGTTCATGAGCACCGAGCTTCCCGAATCCATGATGACTCAGATGACCGTGGTCGATGTACCCATCACCCAGACGACCGAGCAAGCTTCAACAACATCGATCAGACTCGACAGCTCTATGATCGCTGAGCCGAACGACACTCTCAAATCTGAGATCGAGAAGTCGCAGACTATGCCCAAACAGCCCTTGACCTGGGACGACCTCATCCACAGCAGACTCATCACTCCTCGTGGCGTTATCGGGCTTGATGTTTTGGGTTCTCGTCTCCCAGGTATGGAAGAGTTTCGGCTCATCACGCCCGACCTTGTCAGGTCCTTAGCGGGGTTTCCCGATGGAAAGCCTCTGACCTGGGACGAGTTCAAGAACAGCACCCTCGTCCTGGACCCCAACGGTACGATCAACATTGGTGAGTGGAAGAACGAGCCTCTGACTTGGCAAGACATCCGAGACACTGTCATTACCAATCCATTTGTCATCTTCGGCTCTGGCAATGGTGTCCACGAGATACCGGCTTCTTCTTGAGCAGCGTCGTCAGACTCAAGGGGAATAGCTATCACAACATATGCGACATAGAAGTGAGAGCGGCGATGGAGGGCACAGTATTTCGCCACTCTCCTCATTGGTAGAATAAACTGATAGTCACAGAACGGAGAATGTCCTCACCCTAGCTCATTGAGTCACATCATCCCTGAAATTCACCTGGTGAGGACATATATGCTACTGCTGACTAATCCCCCTGTAAGAAAAGCGATCTAATCAATAACACACCATCTTTCCTTCGCCACCAAAAATGGAGACCACCTCCTCTCAGCATTCCCCATACTCTCGTAACAAAACTCCACGTTCTTTGCCTCCCCCATCCCCATTCCAACCTCACTAAGTCCAACTCCCAAACCAGAAACCAAAAACCCCCCTCCCTCCAAGCACCCCAATCCCTCCTCGACGACATTCCTGATCCTAAGAAATCTCAACTTCCCACACCACCTCACATCAGCGTAGCAATCAAAACTCCATCTTCAAATAACTGATCGGGCGGGGGAAATTGCGTTTCTCACTTCATCCCGACTACTGGGGAAAAGGGTACGCGTCTGAGGCAAGTAAATGTTATACGGAGCGGCATTCCAGACAGGTATTGATTGCGAAAAGCAAATACTAAGAATAAGGCGGGTATAAAGTGTTTTGGGAGATGTGGATCTGCGGAAGCGAAAGAGGAGGAAGATAGGAATAGTAAGGCGTTTTAGAAGGATTGGTCTAGGGAAACGTGGATCTTCAGAGAGTAACGTGGCTCTGGAATGGGTAATTAGATCTGAGGTGCTGTCCGCAAAGTGGTGACCATTGTCTCGATGATCCTTCGGAGTGGCTAGGGAGCCTTCGGTAAATGTGCCATCTGCAAAGCAGCTATGAGCTTATAAAGGGATATCGAACGCCTTGCATAATGACCAGCTTCTCCAAGCCGTGTTTCTCTATTCGACCTCTTTGCTTCCAAACACAGATTTCTCTCACTTCCTTGGTCATTGCTCCGGGTTGTGGGTCCGAGTCTGTGACTCGAATTACGAGCTGGTTTGCTCAGTCCCCATATTGTCGATGGAAGAAGCGATGGGTTTCCCAGCCACTCACGGCAAACTTGCTTCGCCTCAGTCCATCATGCCGCTCATTGTACTTGGCTAACAATCTCAGCTGCTCTGCTAAGTGACTCGACCATTTGCTGACATTCCTTTCTCCTTCGGATGGTGTAATCGCTCTCTTTGAGTAGATCGTCGAGCTCTTGTGTGCGGTACATCTGCTCGAGAAGCTCTCGTTGCATCTCTTCTTTGGTGTGTCTGCGCCAGTCAGTCCTGTTGCTTCGCTGCAGCCTAGTAAACTACTCACTCAACGAGATTCAACATGATGGCTTTTGGCACCATGTCGATCATGGTCCGCCTCACAATATTGAAGTAGCTGGTGATCAAAAGCTTGATGACCTCCACCTCTTGTGTTTCCTTCTCCGAAAGGGTGCCTGAGGCCTTGAGAGTCGGTGGGGGCTGTGAAGGTTAGCAATTGTCGCTCCGCAGCCATGGGCCTAGGTCAGGCTACTGTCTGCGACACCAGAGCCCTGGCTGCCGTCATCCAGCGGAGTTACTTACAGGTTCCATAGCAGCCATTTTCTTCTTATTCTTGCTAGCAAAGAAGGACCCGAAGAAGCCAGACTGCTCGCCGTCCAAATCGAGGCTTGGCGTGGCCGCTCGAGGTGGCTGAGCGCTAGGAGGAAGTGGCTTTCCAGTCTTAGGGTCGACTTGGACCGGCTTCGATGCGTTGTGCTTCTCATTGACAATGGCCATAGCACGATGTCCGTTGATGAAGTCTGGGTGGCCAGTATTGACATAGCAAGACTCCATAGCGACGAGGTCCTTCACAAGCTTGTTAGTCGGATCCATGGCCTTCTTAAAGAAGCCAACAACGACAGCGTGAAGCTTCTCCTTCAATGCCGGGTATCGTCGGAACATCGGCTTGTTAACCAGCTGGCCCAATATCCGGATCAGCTCGTCGTAGATGAGGCTGACACACTTGAGCGAAGGGTCTTCCAGGCGCTTGATCTGCTGCTTGACGATGAGTTCAAAAGCAGTGGTCCCAACGAAAAGTGCCGGCGATGAACCCGAGGAGTTGTAAAGAATCGTCCTAATATCAATGTCCTTGACCTGGTCGAAGGGGTCCACAGCCTTGACGCCATTGCTGTACAGTTCGTGATAGACGAAGGCAATACGTGCGCCGCCGGAAAGCTCGATCGAAGACAGCTCTGCGCTGTGGCCTTCGAGTACTGTTCGGTATTCGTTCGAGAATTCGGTGATGATGTTGAGGATGATGTTTGCAGGGTTTCCGAGCATGCTGTCTCCTAGTGACTGCAGTTCGGCACTATACTTCTGAAGAGACGCCTGTATGCGCGCCTTGATGTCAGGCAGAGTCTGCTTGATGTGCATCATCAGAATCAAGTTGAGCTTCCTCGCCAAATACGGCGTTCCGCAGTATGACGCCTTATTCCGGTATGCCTTGTGGTTCTCGAAGAAGTTCTTCTCGTTCTCCAATGCATATGAGATAGCCTTCTTGGTCTCGATGTCGCGCTGTCCTCGGTTGACTACGGGAACGTAGCCTAATCGAAGAGGGATGATGCGACCAGCAAGAATATCAACCACATCTGTGCCCTCGTCCATCAGATCGACTTTGGTAAGCACACCGATCGTGCGCTGTCCTTCGGGATCTACTTCTCTTGCGAGCTTCAGACCATCCGAGTTTGCCAAGTCAGTGTTCGCTGCTGTTACCGCCAGGATGATGGCATTGGGCTTTGAGATCTGCTTAAGCACCATCTCCCTGATCTGCCTCTCGATATCTCTTGGCTGGTCGCCGACTGGGACTTTTGTCAGACCCGGCAAATCGACGAGCGTTAGTGTGAGGACGTTCGGCGAGTAGATTCGTAGGTTGATAGGCGCAGGTGAGATACCGGCATTTCGTCCAGTCTTGCTCTCCGTTTCCTTCACGATCTCGTCGCGGATCTTGTTAAAATCGTAGAACTTCTGACCCGGAATGTGCAGGAACTCTCCCCATTCTTCGCTGTTGGCCTCTTTATCTGTGTTCTCTGCCTTTTCGCCGTTTGGAACGCCATTTTCCTGTGGTTTCGCGGTCGATGATCGGTTGATGAGCTGGAGGATAAGCGGTCTTCGTGTCACGATACCCGTTCCTCGAGGGAGGCTGTAAGTGTCAGTAGGTGGTCATGAACGGTTTTGCTGCTGGTGGCTGGCGTACAAGTCTCTGCCAACAATGTTCTCAAGCACCGAACTCTTTCCACTCGATTGCGATCCTACTACTGCAATTTGTGGCAAGTCGATAGGATTTTGTACCTGCGCCATATGCTTTAGTGTATCAAACTCCCTGTTCCTAGCCAGTTGTAACATACTCCGACTGTCGTGAAGACGTCCTGGAGCTTGTTGACAAGTGTGATCAGGCCCGGGTCGTTCACATTGATGCTATTCAATTGTTATCAGTGCACTCGATTCCGCTGCGCTACATGTTCTATGCTCACGCGTTCGGATTCGTTTGCGCCATGGTCTTAGGTGGTGTTGGAGCGAGGATTGTTGTTCATATACGGAGATGGCGGTGTTTCGCAGGAGGGAGCGCTCGGTCGCGCCTGACCGCCGCTCTGTTGATGCTCGGATTCGAAGGGTTCTAATGCGATCGTGGAGTGTTTGCACTTTGGTTGCAGTGGGGCGAGGCAGGCAGGAGGTAGGGACGTGGCGGAATGTTGTTTATGTTGGAGCCTTCAACTATAAAGTGCCCAAAGTGACGACGCAGCATCCCAGCAAGGGTCATGCGCCAAGAACGAGCATGTGTTCGACTTGCTTGAGCACACACGCCAGACGACTCAACGAGAAATGGCCAGCGTGGACGATGCACATTTACAAAAGCGACCCGTCAGAAGACTCACGTGCCATGATCATCTGAAGCGGTCTGGATAGTGAGTCTGATTTACCCTTCCAAGGCCTGCATTGTCCCCTTAAAGCAGCGAAAGAACGCAAGGGTTAGGCTTGTCTTTCCTGTGGCCGGAGACGAACGATATTGCCGATCTCAAGCTATGGCATTGAAACGACCAGACTGGGATGGGAATGAGATTGTCATGATGTCCGTAGGCCATGGTGTGGAAACATGCCGGATCGCAGTAGTGATCGTCATTCTGCTGAATTGATGATCTTGAGGAAATCGTACGTTTGGGCAAGGCAGACGGCAGAAGTGCGCTGTAGCAGAAACACTCGACCATAACCACTGATTCTGACAAGGTCGACAAAGGCAGACGGACCGGAATCTCACGAGTCAGCGGATGCAAACAGAAATGAAATGCTACGAGACTCTCCAAGTGCTACTGAAACAGCCGTGAATAATCTATATGCCTAACCCAGACATGCGCTATTTGCACAAAGGTCCCCTCTCCTCAACACGCCGAACGTGCCTCTACTCGTCCGTCACGCTCGCAAACTTCTCCTGCATCTTCTGCAAAAGCTCCTCATACTTCTTGCTGATCTTCTCCTCACCCTCAGTCGGAAGCTCGAACTTCATGCTTCTGAGCTCGCTCTGAATACCAGAAGTCGACTCCCGAACCTTGCTCCATGCATGTCCTTGCGAGATCGCCTTTTGTGCTTCGTCATGGAATGTCATCATGTTCTTCATCATCCAAGCGGTCTTCCAAAGAGGACAGAATTGGTCATAATCGGAATAACCATTTTGCTGGAGGAAATCTTCCTTGATCAGAGTAGCCACATCCAAGGTAATCTTGTCACCATCACCAAGCGCAGACTTGCCGACAAGCTGCACGACCTGGTCGAGATCTTCGGAGGTGGAAAGCAGTTCTCGAATACGTTCTCGGAACCGTGGGAACTCTGGGTTGTTTTCTGAGTAGTACTTCTGCAGCGCTGTTGTGTACTTGGAGTATGACTGCGAGGTGTTGATCGATGGGAAATGCTTTCGCTGAGCCAACTTCTTGTCAAGACCCCAGAAGACCTGTACGATGCCTAGAGTTGAGGTCGTAACCGGATCGGAAAAGTCACCACCTGGTGGAGAGACAGCTCCGACAATGGAGATACTGCCGTTGCGGTCCGGGGAACCGAGCGAAATGACCTTACCGGCACGTTCGTAGAAAGAGGCGAGCTTGGCCCCGAGGTAAGCTGGGAAACCTTGGTCTGCAGGCATTTCTCCGAGACGACCAGAAATCTCACGAAGAGCCTCAGCCCAGCGAGAGGTTGAGTCAGCCATCATAGCTACGTTCTTGCCTTGATCGCGGAAGTACTCTGCGATGGTTATGCTTTGGCATCGTAAGTCAGCAGATGTCGTGTGGAATGTTGTGAAGCAAATGGGTTGAGCGAAGACAGGGAAGGCGACGGCGAAGTGCAGGCGCAATGATGTCAGTGAGTAAATATTGCAGGTAAATGTCGCGAGCAAAGTATGCCGGATAGTGCAGGCGAGACAATGCAAGCGAAATGGTGCGGGCGAAATGGCGATGAAGGTCCAAGGACCATGGATGGGAAGGTAGAACGAGCAAAGAAACGGAGATACTCACCCAGTATAGATAGAAGCCTCACGTGCTGCCACAGGCATGTTGGATGTGTTGGCGATCAAGCAAGTACGCTTCATGATAGGCTCTTGACGACCGTTAATCTCGATAGTGAGCTGTAGACTGTGTTAGTAGGAAGCGCGAGAGCACTCGTAGGACCGACCAACCTCTGGGAAGTCCATCAACACCTCAGCCATCTCGTTTCCTCTTTCGCCACAGTTATGAACTAGAAAGTTGTTTGCAAGCAGGAACTGGTGATCGGTATCGTTGGCGAGGGTGATGCCATAGTAAGGAGCGGGTGGAAGCTCTTCAATGTCGAAATAAACAAGCTGCGGCTGGCGAGCGACTCGAGATGGAGCTGGCATCTTGTTGCGCTGCAGGGAGCACTTGCTCAGGACAGAAGCAAGGGCATCGTGACCACTGAGGTAGACACAATACGCCGTCTTGTGAGATACGCCGTTGACCACCTTGGCCTGCTCAACGCATATGGAAGCACGCACGCCGAGAGAGCGTGCAATCTTCACCATGCCCTTGCAAACTGCAGGGTAGATAGTCTTGACCGTAGCACCCGGGGCGTCAAGGTTGACATAGCCATCGGAGTCAATGAGGCCGGCGAGAAAGTGCTCGCGCACCTCGAACGAGTCACACGACAGGAAGTCTGGAATGAGCTTGGCTCGATCGCTGGACGGTCCACGCACACCCGTCGTTTTGACCATATCCCAGAAGAAATTGTTGACAGTCCCCGTCTTCCGCTGCGCACCGGGTGCCTGAAGAGCGTTACGAAGAATGACCGTTATGTTACCACGGCCATGAAAGTCTTCGCGGACACGCTTCTTGCCGGTATCGTACTGATCGTCAGTGCGCTTCACTATGTTGGCAGAGATCTGACTCAAAGCAGGACGAGAATCGCTGGAAGCGATTTGCAGCCCGGCGGCTTTTGACGGGGTAGACTCGTCCAGCACAATCGGGTTCATCTTCATAGCGCTCGCGTTGAAGGGCTCTCCGTCGGTTTGGACAGTGTCTAAATCCTGAATCACATCTGTATCGATAGCCATCGGGGCTTCGTTCTCGAATTGGTCGTCGTCCAAATCATGGCTGGGTTCTTCTCCACAGAAATAGCCCTTGTCTTGACGGGTATCAATGCTGAGGCCAAAGTGCTTGCCATAAGCAGCGATTTGATCGCGAATGGCCAGGTCTTCGGGATCAATGGAAAATGCGGGTGAAACATAATGACCATCGCCGACCCAGAAGCCAAGCAGATAGGCCATCTGTCCAGCATAGTTCCCGTCGTAACCAGCGTCGGTGATCATTGTGCTCAACCGATTGTTCTGGTAGAACACAGGACTGAACATCTGCTGCGTAGCCTCGCGAACGTCCACCCCGACCCGAGCAAGGTCGCGAACCTGAACAGTCCAGTCGAATGTAGAACTTGGTATGGTGGCCCTGAACCGCGCCGCCAATCGATGGACATTGTTCAAACCTCCATGTGTGTCATGATCCCAGCTCTTAGTGCACTGTTTGACAATTCGAATGGAGCGAGGACGAGCGGAGGCTTGGTCGACATTGAGCCTGGCCCAATCGAAGTAGACGATGGAAGTTTGCTGCTTGCCACGGAGGACATGATCGGACTGGCGGATGTGCTGTGGAGTCTGAACGACCAGCTTATGAGAAGCATTGCAAGTGAAGAAGACCTCCCTTAAGGTCTCGTTCCGATGCTGCGTCTTGACGCTGACTCGATACATCTCTTCGGTGCCACGTGGCAAGGCCACCACGTCACGTGGAAGACCATCTTTGCCCATCACCTGATCGCCGACAGCAAGTGACTCAACAACTCGTGAGCGGCCGTTGGCCATCATGACAGCAGTGCCTGCCTCGAAACAGCTGCAAAACATTAGCGAATACATTAAAGAATGGCTTGATGCGAGTTCTTACCCAACGTAGACAATCAGATCAGAGTTTGAGAACTTGGAGACAGACTGCGAAATGACAGTCTTGCCGCAACCGAAAGCGCCAGGAATGCAGACAGTACCACCCTGGACACTAGGGAAGAGAGCGTCGAGCACACGTTGACCAACTATAAATGGGTCGCCAGAGCTGAGCTTGTCGGTAGAAGGACGGGGAACACGAACAGGCCATTGCTGCAACATGCTGTACTCAAACTTCTGTCCCTCAAACTCGACCTCGAGCAGTGTTGTGTCAACGGTATAGCTGCCCTTCTTTGGATACTTTGTAATCTTTCCTCTTGCGCGTGGTGGCAGCATAATCTTGTGGTCACTGAGAAGAGAGTTCTCGACAACAGTACCAAAGACATCGCCACCAGTAATGTGATCACCTTCCTTGAACTTGTCGCTGGGGGTGAATTCCCACTTCCTCTTTCTGTCCAAAGCGGGCACATCAATTCCTCTTGGAATGTAGATGCTGTTGGCCTCCTCACTGATACTCTTGAGCGGTCTCTGAATACCGTCATAGATGGTCTCCATCAGACCAGGCCCAAGCTCGACCGACAATGGTTTTCCGGTGCGCTTGACTGGATCGCCGACTGTAACACCGGCAGTCTCCTCGTAGACCTGGATCGTAGCCTTGTCGGCGTCGATACGGATGACCTCACCGACGAGCTGGTCGAAGCCAACTTTGACGAGCTCGTACATGGCCACACCCGTCATGTTTTGCGCAACAATGACGGGCCCGGAGACCGAGAAGATGGAGCCTGGAGTGAGCTCATCTTCCTGCTGTTGGTTCTTCTTGCTCATCTTGGCGGTATTGTGTGTAGACGGAGCTTCTGGTATGGGTTCCTGGAGCTCCTCTGTTTCAATGGCCGATGCACCAGCTTCTGCCTGCAGATCCTCGTGCTCTTCGACAATGAGCGGCGGCGGCGGTGGTGGTGGAGATGTCTGATATTCGGGAGACGGAGGGAGTGCGACGTCTACCGCTGGCGGTCGTCGGGCGTAACGCGACGGGTGCGATAGAGGTAGAGGTAGTTGTAGTGGTTTTTCGGGTGGAGAGTGGCTGCTGCTTAGCGCTTTAGTCGGCTCTCTCGACTGCTCAAAGGCAGATGTGGATATAAGCTCGAGGAGCGACGGACGAGCTCTCAATGTTGGTCTTGGTCGCAAGCCTAGTATCATACAAGTCTCTCTTGCATATGTATCTACTGGGATGGTATTATTGGTTACGCACTCGATTGGGAGCTCCGCTGTACAACCTGGCAGGCTGGCGACAAGCTCGGGACTTGGCCGGCCCTCCATCATCGCGGAGGCAGCAAATATCAAAGGCGATCAACATCAAAGAATCACATTTCGATAGCTGCATGTATCATGAGAGATTATCTACGGACATCGCAGCATTCAATACAGCTGCCTTGGTGGTGCCATGTCTATGTCTGGGTTCAACGTCGCCGGAAATCCCACCTCAGAGCGAAGCACAACCACAGCAGCGACGTGACAACAACAACATACCTGGAAACCGCGCGCACACAGTAGCTTCTTCGTGGATTCATGTGAACACAGGTTCAGTTGAATGCGTGATGATATTATTGGTGCGATAAAGCTGCGAACTCTTCTCCAACCCCTCGCGATACCGCGAAGGAACTGATGAAAAGCGTGATGGCGATGCCAACAGAAACCAGCAAAAATTGCGCCGATGCCGCCGCCGAAGCAGAGACACAGGATTGGAATCTGCGAGGGTATTAGTGGGTAGCCAAGTGTATAGGACAAGATTGATGCTTACACCGCGCTGTGCAATGCAGATTCTCATCCTGGAAGAAGCCCATTCATGAGCGGGCACTTCTCAACAAGGCTGTGTCACTGTTAGCAGGGGCTGCGAAGTGTAGGGGTGAGTTTGGGCAAACTTACTAAGTATGAAGAGGAAGAGGAAGAGAGTTGCCAGCGAAGAACGTCGTGATTATATAGTCAGAAGCGCACAGGCCAGCATATTTCTGAGTCCGCCGTGACCAGAACTGTCGGAAGGCGGAATTTCGGAAATAATGTTTGCCATTTGAGTATTTAACATTTTCCACGCACAATACCATCAAACCGAATGAATGCTGCCTCGCATCCGCCATCTAGGATGCATTAGCAACGTAACAAAATGCCTCAAACCCACGCCTAGAGTCTCCGTCAGACGCTGTCTTAGCACCAAAAGTGAGCCTCTCAAAGTCATCTTCTCCGGCATCCAACCCACAGGCGTCCCTCACCTAGGAAACTACCTAGGCGCACTCCAGCAATGGGTCAAACTCCAAAATAATGCCTCTGGAAACACAAAATTAATCTACTCTCTCGTGGACCTCCACGCCATAACCATCCGTCAAGACCCCTCCCAACTGCGACAATGGAAAAAGGAATCCCTCGCAATCCTCCTCGCCATAGGTCTGGATCCGGCCCGAAGCATAATTTTCCATCAATCAGATGTCCCAGCTCACGCTGAATTGATGTGGATTCTATCATGTCAGGCTTCGACGGGATATTTGGGAAGGATGACACAGTGGAAAGACAAGACTTCAGCCGAGAAAGGTGGCAGCGAAAGGTTGAAACTGGGATTGTTCTCCTACCCCGTCCTACAAGCCGCAGATGTATTGGTTCATCAAACCACACACGTCCCCGTCGGACATGATCAAGCACAACATTTGGAGTTCGCAAGGGAGGTGGCCATTGGATTTAATCATGTTTACGGAGCTGGGATTTTGACGCCACCTGAGACGATTATTAGTCCGGCGCGGAGAGTCATGTCGCTATCCCAACCTACGTCGAAGATGTCGAAGTCGAACCAGAATCCGAAGTCGAGAATTTTGCTCACGGACTCTCAGAAGGTGATTAGAGGGAAGATCAAATCTGCGTTGACGGATTCTGTGGAGGGCATTTCGTATGATCCGGAGAACCGGCCCGGGGTGACGAATTTGATTGATATCATGTTTTTTTCGTCGAGGGGTGAGACGGCTGCTTCGCCGCAAGATCTTGCTAAAGATATGGAAGGCATGCATTTGAAGGGTTTGAAAGAGCGCACAGCTGATGCTGTGGAGAAGCTGATCGCGCCTGTGAGGGAGAGATATGCTGAAATCATCGAAGATGAAAAACTGCTTGACGAGGTTGCCGAAAGCGGCGCAGAAAAGGCTCGTGCCAATGCATTGCAGACTATAGACAAGGTGCGAAGGGCGATCGGATTCGCATAGGCCAGATATGCAATCTGTTGAGAGACGCAGCCCTCATCCCACAGTTCTTCACCCGATCGTGTCCAGCTCCACAGCATCTGCTCTGCCTTCGTCGACATCAAATGGTTTCTGTGCCCATACAAAGTCCCTTCGAGTCGATGTCAGTATTCTGTCGAACATTTGAGTTGAAAAGACCCACATTGGCAGATAGACGTGCATCTTCTCCTCCTTCAGCTCCCTCTTGATATCTTCAATGAGCTTGAAGACATCCTCTGATTTCCACTCCAGTATCTTTGTGAACATTCGCATACTGACGCCTTCGAGCGCATCAATCATGTCTTGCTGAAATAAGGTACTGCATGTTACAAGTCAACACCATCAGCATAAACTGTAAGTGCCTATTGAGAACTCACCCTATCTTCTTCTCCTTCTTTCCTTTGACCCAGCTCCCGACCGGCCACTTACTGCCCAAATACTGCACATTCGTAAATCCCATGACTCTCATCAGCCCCGGCGCTCTCAAGATCGCGTCAAGCTTAGTGCCAGCCTTTTCGCTTGCTGCCCTGATGCCATCATTCCAGAGCTTGAAGTTAGGACCAAATTCTTCGATCGTGCCATCGTCAGATTTGAAAGGCCAGTGATATTCTTGAAACTCGATCCAGCCTCCGGGCTCGAGATGATTCCAGACTTCTGTGAGGAGCTTGTTCCAGTCTTTGATGCCGACTTGCAGGCTGCGAGAATGGATGTAGTCGAACTTGGTCGGGTAAAGCCAGTCTGAGGTTACATCGTCGATCAGAAATTCCACATTGGGTGGTACGAGGGTCTGTACAGCAGATCAGGCCTGACTCATAAAGCCACCCACGTTCGGGACTCACCGGCTGAATAGGTGAAAGGTCAGTTCCAATGACATAACAGTCTGGACGCGACTCCGCGAAGTCTATGGCCCAGGCTCCTGTACCACAGCCAATGTCTAATGCATTGCGGACATCTACACTGATCGGAGCTAGACCTGCTCTATCGCTGAGGAAGATTCTCCAAATCCTGTGCTGTAGCTCGAGTCGCTTGATCTCGTCATCGTCGTTGGGAAGAGGGTATCTATCTTCCGAGAAAGCGTTATATCGACGCCCGTATTCGTACTTGTAATCCGTAACTGTGGAGGTGATCGACGTGGTAATTCTAGGATGAAGATAAGCTTATTTGCGAGAGACAGAGACTGATCGCTCTTACGATTCGAGTTCATCGCCGAGAGTAGAATCTGTGTCGTCCTGTGTATGATAGTACTGGCTCAGCTTCGACATTTTGACTAAAGACAACGATCCTTCTTCTGAATGTGAGATTTTTGATCAAGCAAGCCTTACGTCTACCTCGAGCTGTTCAAAGCTCTGAACATCCTCCACCGCAACCTGTTGAGCAGACGGCTCTCGTCTATGCGCGGCATTACTTGCAAATCCCGCATCGGTATCTGCATCAGCCCCATTGGCGCCTTGTGTACCAGAAGCTGGCGTAGGATTGGATGCTGACATGACGACAGTATAGAAAAGCTGATTTTAGATAAATGATGTTACACATCTGAAGAACAGGGGTCAGGGACAAGGAGATGAGGCTGGCAGATGTGCCGAGTTTGGAAGGATGAGCTTGGAGCTGCATGTGGAGGTGTTTTCTGTGCCTCATGCAGTGCTTGCATTGGCGTGCCATGACCGCGCGAGTGTACATTTTGGGTCTGAGTTGGGCAGATCTGCGTGGCCTGCCAGAAGATCGTGTTTCTGCGGTCCAAGACCAGAGGTACTTAGTCTTGATAGAACTTCCATAGGGCCGGGCAAAAGCTGATATACCGGTGGTATGGTTGACGGGCAAATGGGTAATATATGCAAGAATCGGCTCGTTACACCAGTGAAAACCGCATTTGCCGCCAGGACGACTGTTTCAACTGATGGTCGACACTCATGTCAGCCGAAGCGAGCCCGTCCTGAAGTCGTGATGGAGAATTTTGTCTTTTCATGAAAATCTACGCTTCGAAGGAGCTTGGAGCAGGGACCTCTTCCTCATCAGACGGCCGATACCTTCAGGTATCATCAAATGATGGAGCTTTTTTTTTGGTGACGGTATTGGTAGCTGACCGCCGTCCCTCAAGAAATCTTGATGATGCTGCCGTGTGTAGAAGAAAGTGCGATGGTGACAGTTCGTGGTTGAAGTTTGCCTCGGAAGCGCATCCCTGGCAGCTTTCAGCATGCTCTCCGCGTCGCTTCCTGTCTTTTGGCCTGCAAGAGCCGGTTTCCGATGCATCATATATTGGAGTGTGCAGAAGGCGCTCACCGCCGTCTTGCCTCATGATATTGTAGACGATGGGGCTGCCATACAAATACACCAACCCTCACTCGCCGCGGATGCCTTTTGGCTCTGCAGAATCCGATCCCACAGCAGCCAACGACGACATGGCTCCTGCAGACACGAAAGCAACCTTCATGCGAATACCCTGGATCGCCCGCAAGATCAATCAACCCGGCACAGTGTGTCGTGTATCGAACAGTCGAACCCCGAAGCCGGATGGAGAAGATTCGTTATGGGCTGAGATCCTCAAGACTCCTAGAACTATACGAAGCACTATAAGCTTCTACAAGAAACCGGAGAACGATGATGATCCTGTACCAGAAGTCACGACTGTGCTAACCATTGGAAATGGCATGAATGGACACCCGGACACAATACACGGAGGCATCACGGCAACAATGTTGGACGAATGCATGGGGATATGCCAGTCTGTCAACATTGAAAGAGCACACATAGCCGCTGTGAAGCGCGGAAAAGCATTTGGAGAGTTACCGCCACATGAGGTTACTGCGTTTACCAGAGAGCTGAAAGTCACCTATCTTCTGCCTGTGCGGACGCCAGGAGCTATCATGGTAACAACAAGAAGGGTCAAGAAAGAGGGCAGAAAAGAATGGCTTGCTGGCGAGCTTAAGCAATGCACTGGCAACGGTGAAGACGATGACGGTGAGGTTGTTGTGTGCGCCACTGGCGAAGCTCTCTTTCTGGAACCAAGGCCAATCAAGAGCAAGATTTGAAGCATGGCATCATCTTCCAGACAGTGGCTACTTGAAGCTGACAGCAAGGCCATATACTGCACCATTCCAGAAAGTCCAGCAGAGCACACGACATGCACATCGCTGGGATACAAGATAGCATCCACTTTGGGAATGTACATCCGATGCTAAGATCCTTGCCCGTATCGATTATCCCCTCGGCCAGTGACGAGGGACCTCGGCCAGTGACGAGGGACGGCAGACCAACCATTAAATCTCATAGAACTAGATCCTCCAACACGTAGATCATGTGTAGTAGAATACTGGCCTCCCGTCATTCTCCTCATGTTCTTTGCATTCATCGACATTCATCAGGACTGACTTCCGAATCACATATACATACACTATTGAAGAACAAACCATCCCGAAGGAATTGATAAGGATACAATTGCGTACAACACAAGACCACACCGCGTGAATGAACAATTGCCTACCTCTAACGGGTGAAGAATCAATTCCTTTCCGAAACTAGATCCTCAGAAAAACACCTCCGCAATCACCACAATGGACAACGCCACCCAAGACCTCGAAGCCTCAACCTCCTCCCTAACCGGAAGAGATGCAAAACGCAAACTCTCGATCCAGTCGATCCACAATGTCAATGACCTCGCCACATTAGGCCACGTCGAAGAACTGACCCGAAAATTCGACACATGGTCGATGTTAGCTCTAGCCTTCTGCGTTCTCGGAACATGATCGACATTCGCACAAGGACTTTCTACGAACGGTGGTCCGATAGCGATTTTATGGGGCCTTGTTTTGGTGTTTGTTTGTAATATGTGTGTGGCTGTTAGTCTTGGGGAGTTGACGAGTAGCATGCCCACAGCGCTGGGGCAGGCGCATTGGGTTCATAGGTTAATTGATGAGACCAAGCTGGGGGGGTTTGCTAGTTATCTTACTTGCTGGATGAATACATTTGGATGGTGGACTTTGACGGCGAGCCAGATTGCTTTCATGACGAATTTTTTGTTGGGGATGAAGGTCAAGTTTGATCCGAACTGGAGTGGGGCCAGTAAAGGGTGGGTGCACTCTCTGGTGTATGTGGGAATTACAGCACTGTTCACTGTGGTCAATTTAATTGCTTGTCGGAGGGATAAGTTTTTACCGATTTTCAACAATGCTGTGGGGGTTGGATATGTGGGATTGTTCTTTGTCTTCGCGCTTCCGCTACTTATTAGCTTTGGAATCAAGCAGAATATGGCGTATCAACCTGCTGCATTTGTGTTTGGCGACTGGATCAATGCGACTGGGTGGAGTAGGGGAGTGGTTTCGTTCTTGGGATTGCTGCAAGCTGCTTATGGACTTACGGCTCTTGACTCTGTGATCCACATGGTGGAGGAGATTCCTGCACCGAGAAAGAATGCGCCAAGGGTCATCTGGCTTGCGGTTCTTCTGGGCGCCATCACTGGATTCATATTCATGGTTGTATGCCTCTTTTGCATACAGAACCTGAAAATAGTAGAACATGGGCCTACGGGATTACCATTCATTGAGTTGGTGCAGCAAACCGTTGGCCTGGAGGGCGGAGCCACACTCATCGCACTCTTCATCTTTAACGGGCTCGGCCAAGATGTAAGTGTGGCAACTACTGGTAGCAGGTTGACCTGGAGCTTCGCACGAGATGGTGGTATTCCTTGGAGCCAATACTTTGCGGCAGTCAGCCCTACTTGGAAGGTTCCAGCAAGAGCACTGTGGCTGCAAGGATTCATCATTGCATTGGTCGGTGTTCTCTACCTGTTTGCCAACACTGTCCTGGAGGCCATCCTGAGTGTGAGCGCGATTGCTCTGACAATATCTTACGGGATGCCCATTGGCTGCCTGCTCATCGTTGGTCGCGACAAGCTGCCTGGCGGCGGCCAGTTCAGCCTTGGCAAGTTTGGTGCTCTATGCAACTGGATCTCCGTCATCTACTGCAGCGTCACCACGGTATTCTTCTTCTTTGCAGGAACGCCGAATCCAGCAATTGCTGACATGAATTGGGCTATCGCTGTCTTCGGAGTCATGCTGGTTGTCGCTCTTGGATTTTGGTTCACAACCGGAAAGCGCACGTTTCTGAAGACGGACGACTCGGCAATGCGAATAGAGATGGCTAGAAGGCTCGAAGGTGACGGACCTGAAGTTCCAGTGGCAGCACCAACGAAGGTTGTAGATTAACTTTGACTTGCGCGTGCGATTAAAGTTGATGAACATGTGGCTCGTGCCTTCTCATGAATCACTCCTTGCACCTGACGCTTAGCGGTATGACATCAGCGCTCGCCATTGCGGTGTGATTCCTTTCTTGGGCATCGGTCGTAACGTCGTGTCATTGAGTCTATGTGCAATTTGACCAGCTACCTGACGTCAGGTACTGCCGGCGCAGCAATGTCTCTATTCAGCGCTGCAGGGTGCACCTCACTGTCAGGTGCTGGGTTGGCATCTCGCTCGAAAAGCCTGATCCAGAACTGAGGTGGATCCAGAGGCCGTGACCCATTGTGGGCTGTTGGGTAAATGTCGTTGAAAAAGTACCATACTACGATCTATCAGTAGTGCTCGAGCCTCGCAGATATATTTTTGGCCTTACCGTGTCCAACCGCGATGCCGCACAGCTCATCTTTAGGCCAGTGTCCATGCAGCACGACATTGAAAGCCACCAGCACCCATGGGAGCCACGGAGCCTTGAATGTAAGCAATCCGAGGAAGCTCAGCCTCGTATCCGGGTTCCTCCTCGACCAAATGTACACCAACGTGCTGCTGAGAGTCGTGCCCAGAAACGCCTGACTGAACAGTGGCGCAATGGTCAGCAGTGTGACCGAGGTGTACGCGAGTAGCCAGCTAAAATGTGCCACGGAGGCTGCGGACTCTTCGAGCATGCGCGCATATCGCTGGATGAAGAATATGTGGAAGAGGAGATTAAGGGAGAGCGGGCCAAAATAGATGAATGTCGTCGCCAGTCGCCAGAACTGTGGAAGGTATTAGCAAGTAGTCCTGAGTTTTACAGCGTGATGCGTATACCTGTTGCTTATGGAAGACAGCGCGAAAGCTGTAGAACAGCTGGAAAGGTGTCAAGACCTGACACTGCACCAAAATGCCCGTGATAACTGTCGCTGTTGTCCACCATCTTGTGCACACTGGCATCTCGAAGAACCACTGCTCCAAAGGTAATTGTCCCAGCGCGCCATCTCCGCCGCCGTTGATCACTGCCGCCATGTTGTTGGATCGTATGTCGTTGCGCCGGCGAAGAATGAGGTGTATGGAAATCAACTGAGGTGGTCGAGGACGGAAGTTGTATGTTTGTGGTAAGCACAAGGCGATCTGAGGACGATTTGTCCTGCGGGCTCACTCGTTTGTTCGTTTCCTTTGACAGCTGTTATCACACGCGGCGGGAGTAAACGGCTGTCGTCACAAGCAAGCCGATGAGCCGATGAGCCGATATGGCCCCCACATCCCGGGCGCAGCCGCTGCGGCTCTGCGCTAGCGTGCATTCCATGAGGCAGGAACGTGTGGCTGGGAAGCTGGCTGGGCAACACAACAAGAGCTTGACACTGTGGACGAGACGAAGATAGCGTGATTCCAGGCGCATACATCTCTCACACTTTCACGTCGATTGTCAACGAGTACGCGCAAACGAACAGCACGAGTTTCTGTCATACAGCACGTCCCACCACAGCTCTTCGCAAAGATTGAATGCAACACGCGACGCGACTCAACCCCGGCATTGAGCTCGAGCAAGCGAGTGTCAGAGCAGAAGAAAACCTCGACACGGAGGAACTGGCCTGGAGACAAGCATTGTAGAAGTTTAGAGCATGGCACGAACGGCAGCAGCGTCTGCGGCGCGCAAAAGTACGGGCAGTACCTCGACGCCCACCAGAGGAGGGAAACGTCCTTCTACTGGAGGCAAAGGACCCCGAAGGAGTAGCGGCGCTGCTGGTGCGCAACAGAGTCCCCGAAAGAAGAAGAGATACAAGCCTGGTACTGTGGCTTTGAGGGAGATCCGACAATACCAGAAGTCAACGGATCTTTTGATGGCCAAGCTGCCATTTTCGCGACTGGTAAGTGATACAATGAACGGTCTTCGTTTCCCAGAGTCATTCCTAAAATATTTACCAGGTACGCGAAGTGTGTCTTAATGTCGCGCCGCCAGGGTCGGAAGTCACAAGGTTCCAGTCACAAGCCATCCAAGCTCTCCAAGAAGCAGCAGAAGCATTTCTGGTGCATCTCTTCGAAGACTCGAATCTGTGCGCTATCCACGCGAAGCGCGTAACGATCATGCAGAAGGATATACAATTGGCACGGAGAATACGCGGGGCTTGGGGAGGTCTTGGCTGAGACGATGCGTATCATGCGAGGTTGGAGCTGTTGGGGGTGCATCTCGGAATCATTGTGCTAAGCGAGGCGTCTGGCGAGCATTGTTTGGGCTTGGAATGTTGCAGTACCCAGTGGGAAGACAAGAAAAGGAAAGCATGGCAGCCACAAGAATAGGAAGGCCAATCTGTGAACGTTGTGCAAGATCTTGTTCTCACGCGTCTCGTTATCGTCCTCGGTTTGTGATTGCCTACGACGCAAAACAACTTGTGATGGCAACCGGGACGGCGTCGCGGTGAACAGTGAACAGTGAACAGTGAACAGCTCTCGAGCTCTTGGCTTGAATGACGTCGGGGTATGCGCTTGCAGCCGAACAACAACTTCTCGGCGATGCGCCTCTCGAATCTCAACTGTCTTCCCACATTTCTACACCCCCCTTGGGCTATACTGCTCGGAACATTGCGTGTATCTGGGAAACCTCGACTACCGTTTGCAAGATGAGATAAACCTGCTGAGACAACAAGCAGCTCCTATCACCTCGGAAAAGGGACAAGTGGCACCGTTTCGGAACACAGTATGCTGCCATACATCAATTACCGTATGGCAGATGTCTCGACGCCCAAACAAGCAGCAGTTGATTGACAAGTGTGCAGCCTTTGAATATGTCGCAGGGAAGCTAGGCGCCTCGACTGACGAGTGTCGGTCCCTCTAAGCAGCATGCCACTTCATCCACTAATCCGGCACAGTCAAGCTCATATGCTCCTTCCTGATCTCATATCCACTCGCAGCAGTGCTCAAACGACTGCCAGATGACCAACCACACATACGGAATGTCTTCAATATATCGTCAGTTCTGAAAGCCGATGTTGGAGAATTTCACTGATCCTCCCAGCGTCGCTCTGTTTTACCTGGTCGGCCTGTTTGACCTATGGGGTGGACTTGTAGTGGTCCTCTTCGATGCCATTGGGACGTACCTGATCGCTGCCTACGTCGAAGGCCCGTATATGCCATGGCTTGGTTTCGTGTTCCTGATGGGCCACATGTCGGTCAGCCACATCTACCGCATGATCGCCGACACTCCGAGCTCTGTGGACATCACTGGAGCTCAAATGGTCATGGTGATGAAGTTATCTGCTTTCTGCTGGAATGTCTGGGATGGCAAGCAAAAGGACTCGGATCTCAACGATGTTCAGAAGGAACGAGCGATCAAGAAACTACCAGATCCGCTTACCTATGCAGGGTTTGTCGCCTTCTTCCCATCGTTGATGGCCGGCCCTGCTTTCGATTACGTCGACTACGAGCGATGGGTCACCACTGCCATGTTCGATTTACCGCCGGGAACGGATCCTGCAAAAGCACCTCCGACCCGTAAGAAGCGCAAGATTCCGCGTAGTGCGACACCAGCCATGTTCAAGCTTGTGACTGGCGTGGTCTGGATAGTGGTTTTCCTTCAGTTCTGGGGTTCTTTCGGACCAGAAGTTCTGCTAGATGACCACTTCAAAGACAGGAACTTCTTCATGCGGGTCTTGTTCATGTACATGATGAACCTGGTCCAGCGGATGAAATACTATGGAGTCTGGACGCTGACCGAAGGCTCTTGTATCCTGGCTGGAATCGGTTTCAAGGGGATCGATCCAAAGACGGGCAAGGCTGACTGGGGGCGACTTACCAATATCAAGCCATTGGGTGTGGAGTTGGCACAGAACACTCACGCGTACCTTGGCAATTGGAATATCAACACCAACCACTGGCTGAGGAACTACATTTATCTCCGAGTCACCCCCAAAGGCAAAAAGCCAGGCTTTCGAGCAAGTATGGCCACGTTTGTCACCAGCGCTTTTTGGCATGGGTTCGCGCCTGGGTACTACCTGACATTCGTCTTGGCAAGCTTTGTACAGAATGTTGCGAAGAGTGAGTCTCGTTTCCACTCTTCAAGACTAATGCTAATGAACTGCCAGACGCTCGCCGCCTGCTTCGCCCATTCTTCTTGTCACCAGATGGAATAAAGCCCACCAAATACAAGCCCTACTACGATTGCTTCACCTGGGTAGTAACACAGCTCGCGTTCTCCTTCGTCACCACGCCCTTCATTCTCCTCAGTATACATGACAGCTTGCTTGTCTGGGGCCGTGTTTACTTCTACTGCATCATCGGCGTTGCGCTCTGCAGCGGATTTCTGGTTACACCTGGCAAGACCTGGCTCGCAAGAAAAGTCAAGGCCAGAAGTACAAGACCTGAGCTCAAGAAGACCGATAGTATGGAAAGCTTGCAAGGAGCGACGCTGGGTGTGCCCTCGGAACCTGGCAAAGAATTCGATGAAATGGTTGATGAGATTGTGGAAGAGGTCAAGAAGCGGAAGGGAAGTCAGTCACTGCCGGATGGGGCTGAATTGAGGAAAAGAGTGGCCGCCGCCTTGGAGAAGAAGACTGAGGATGTTAAAGAAGGGGTCAAGAAGGAGCTCTGATATGCAATATGTACTTCTGGGACGCTGCCACCTCACCCTCATGAAGAATGAGAACAAACTTGAGAACCGTTGGAGATGCCATGTGAGCAGTATAGAAGAACCTTGCTGTCACCCCGAACTACTACTAAAATTCTGGTCAGCGGCGTGTGAACAGCACTCCAGATTTGAGCACTTCAACAGATCGCCGAAATAGGCGCCATGACCAAAAACAGCCACCAAAGGTGACACAAATGACAACCGTTTCGAGCAAGGGTCGCAACTGCCTACAGGGATTACAAGTGGGGACCTGAGCCCAGTGCACACCCAAACACCCAGATCATCTCTCCCACTCTATACCAGACCAGAATGTCAGGTATCCCAAAAGCAATCGTTCGGGTCTCGAATACACGCATTACGCTACCTAAGCTCTCTACACCAGGATACAAGAGCTATCTGTCAGCTATTAGCCAGCAGGGTCGAGGTGCCAAACAAGCCCTATCCGTGCTGGGTAAGGACAACTTCGATCAAGAATACTCCTAAAAGCTGCAAGAACACTTTGGAAATGATGAAAAACTTGTGCGAAAGCAGCTCGAGATCGTGAGTGATTGCAGGCCGTCTACTGCCAGAACTATGAGCGAAATGTCTAAAGAGGCTTTCGAGCCGTCACGCAATGCATCGTCCACCAAGCATAAGCGCCATCATGAATTTCCTGGATAGCCTTCTCATATATCTCATCAACAGCGGCCTGCTCTTCTTGCCCCAGACCACGTTGTCGGACGAATTGCTGCACGATCTGATAGACAGCCTGTACAGAGACCAAATTCGTTTCTTTTCGAATCTCTGCGACACGATCCGAGGCGAAAACGTCTTCTTGGACCTGGGTAAATCCGGTTTCCTGGACGGTATTCCTCAAACCTGGCGATACGGAGCTCGGTAGCATTTTATCGTCGGGAACCTCGAAATCTAACATCATCTGTATAAGCTTGTTGAGGTGGTGTGTTGAGACACCAGGTTTGCTTTGCAAGTATTCGAAGTATCCGAATCTGGATTCCAGCCATTGGACGTAACCTCCTGGTTTGAGGAGACGCAGGATGTTTTGCGCCACGATCTGCCATTCGTGAGATTTCAGAGCAGCGATCAGGTATCGGATGTGGACCACGTCGAAGGATTGCACAAAGTGGTCTGGTATTGGTTCGAGGATGTTCAGAACATCGAAAGTGCAGCGTCCTTGCTGGTCCGATGGTGGGAACTGGGCGTCGGAAAGGTCTAGTCCGACAAACGACCAGGTAGATGGTGCTTGCAAAGCAAGATTTCTCATCCAAATGCCCGTCCCCGTGGCAACATCTGCGATGCGCGCTTCCTTTGGTACGGCGGCTTCGATGCGGGGATGGAGAATGAAGCCCAGATTCTGCACAATCAAGCGGTGCTGCTGTTCAAGCCGCGCGCTCTCGGGTTTGTTGCGCGGCAGAGTGTATTTGTCGACGAAACCGCCTGTGTTGGTCATATTGGCCGAGAAGAATGCCAGAGTGTCGCTTCTCTCGTTGGTCTGCCGTGCTCATATATAGATTCGTCTACCGCAGATCCGGTAGAACTATCCGGGAAGCTCAAAGTCTCCTCGAACCTTGCAAGTCTATATCGAGGGTGTGATTCGCTGAAACGGCAGTCACGGCAGTCGCTGGTCAGTCGTGACTGAACGAGAGTCGGCCGGATGCCGTCCAGTGGTAGAAGGCACTGACTTCTCTTGGGCTTGACCTTGGAGACTGGTAAGCAGCATGACACCGCCTAGAGCTTCTGGCCCTCTTGCTTCCTGCACATTTTTACGAATAAGTCCCTGTTTGCGCCCGTACGTCACAAAGCGCATTTGATCAAATAGGCCCTATTCTGTGCCCTTCTAGCATTTGATCAAATAGGCCCTATTCGATCAAATATCTATAACTTCTTGTCGCTCATATTCTAATAGTATAGACTACTTCATAGTATATTAATTTGAGGTAGATATTGCGGTAGATTGAGACGTAGATCTTGTAGTAGATTTAGGCATATCTAAGAGCTATATTTTGTAGTAGAAGTAGACCAAATAATAGCATTTCTAAGAGCCGCAATAAAGGCATATAAAGGCATATAACGAGGCATATAGCAAGGCATAATATTATTACTTCTACGCCTTCTATAGCGTTCTTCCTACTAGTTGTTTAGCTATCCGTCTCTTCTATACGCCTATAGGTACCTTCTTAAGCAATATCTTCTTAGTTAGCTTCTTCTAACGCTTTCTATAGCCCTTCGGTAATAATAATAGCGGAATTAGCTCTAGCGGAGCGCTCGGAGGTAAGGGTTCTACTATTATTTAAGCGACTAGCGCGCAAGGTTAAGTTAGAGTATTATCTTTAACTAGGGGTAGACTACTACTACGAGGTTATTGCGATACGATAATCGTACTATCGAGGGATATATTATCGAGGTTATCGTCTTCGCTTAAGAAGCTATTAAACTCGTTACTATCGTCCGTAAAGGAATACTAACTATCGCCGCTTAGTACCTCGTCGCTCGAATAGCTGTAATCTAGATCGTCTATGTTGTAGTAAGTGTTACTAACGCTATAGTATAATTTAGAGTAAGGGTTACCTCTCTTGCGGTAAAGATAGGTATTGTTATTATAGCCCTTTATATAACGATAGTTAGTAGCGCTATTGAGAGGCACCTACGCCTACCGCTTTGCTACTAGCGATAAAGTAATAATCTTGTCTTTATAACCTTAGAAGATTGAGAACGGCGAATAGTACTATATAGGCTATAGTTAGCGTATATAATAGTATCCTTTAATCTTGCCCTATAGTGTCTATAACCTATAGAGCGACTTGGCTATACTATTGTTGTCTTTAAACTACGAGACGAGTTGTCTAATAACTATAGTCGGACCGTTAGTAACGCGATATCTCTTCGGTAGCTCGAGACCTACGATAACGCTAATATTAAAGGTATATCGCTCTTGCCTACCGCTATACGTACGGTCTACTTTAGTATTCGCGGAAGCCTAGTTTATAGAGATTATATCTATTAGAATAGCGTAGTTCTTGTTAATCTTAATAGACCGTCTAGCGCTCGAGATATAGATAGAGCGGCGGCTATATATCTCTTCGAAGTAAGGTAAATCTACGCGGCGTAGACCGTATACAATCGAGGCTTCTAACTCGGTCTTAGGGTAGCGTAAAGTATCGTTCTCGAAGTCCGCAATATCGTTATTAAATTCAATATTATATGCGTCTACTAAGCTCGTAGAAATAGTAGCAATTAAGGCCGTATCGTCGTCTTCTATTAAGTCCGGAATATCGTTAACTAGCTAGAGGTTACTATCTTCGAAGATTAAGTTAACGTTATCCTTATTCGCAAGCCTACGGTACTCGTTACTAATAACTAGTTAGTTAGCTAGAGGGTTACGATTAAAGAAGGCCTTAAAGGGTATTATCTTAATAGCTAAATACTAGGTTAAGTTGTAGATCCGGGTAGCCTCGTACGTCGCTATAACCTAATCCTTCAAGCCCTTCTCGAGTTTAATAGCCGTAATACGCTTCTTAAGAACTCTATTAGCTTGTTCTACGAGGCCTTACGATTAAGGGTAATAAGGCGTACCGTATACTATCTTTACACTAAAGGACTTGATTAGCTTCTTAATAATATCCTTGAATTCCTTGCCGTTATCTATTTAATATAGCTCTATAAGGCTAATAAACGAGGCGAAGTCCTATACGTAGAAGGCAATCTCGGAAGAGTCCTTAGATACTAAGTAGTAGGTCTTCGAGAACTTCGTCTTATAGTCCTTTAAGTAAAGAACATATTAGTATAGACCGTTAGGATCGTTTAAGAAGTTAATAAGGTCTATTTAAACACGGCTAAGAACCTTCGAAGTCTAGATATAATCTAGGGGTACTTTCTTCCTATCTAAGGGCTTCTAGCGTAGTAGGGCATATACTCTATAGTACTTGATTACTTCATTAATATCTCTCTTTATTACGCCTTGGAATTTGAGGTTAATAAGCGCTTAGATAGGTCTACGACGACTGTATACGAGGCTGCAATACTTAGTAGCGAGAACGTCGAATATCTCGTATTCCTAGATAACTTGGGTAGGCGTACCCTCCTTCTTAATATACATAAGCCGGCTCTTCTTATAGTCGTACGTAAACCTCCTTAATACCTATTTGCGCTCTTAATATTTAGCTTTACTAATATCTCTATAGTTTGGAAGGTCTTAAAGGGGTATTATAACCTATTAAATAAGGCGTAAGTATCGAGATCGCGTATACCGCTTCCTAGTAGTTTAGACTATTCTAGCGAGGTAGTTATCGAATTTGATATACGTAGAGGTATCGAAGGGCTCTATAGTACGCTCTTGATCGCTATTCAAAGTCGGTATAATAGTCTAAGGCGTAGGAGGTCGTAGAATAGGTCTAAGAGGCGTATTACGGTTACGGCGGAGGTTGTTAAGTTAAGATTCTAGTAAGAGAGGGCGTAGTAGAGGCATTGTCGTAATAGATCCGGCTTTGTAGTACTAGAGGTTATCGCTTTATACTATAACGTCGAATATCTATTATCTTATAGGTTTAAACGTAAGATATCTTATATACGAATGTCTTCGTTTAACCGAGGCTATAATGTTTGGTTATATTAGTGTTCGAGAGCGTATAGATTGGAGTCGAGAACCGGTAGATCTAGTACCGTACTACTAGATCTCCCTCGGAAATTAGATATCCGCTACTAGTAGTACCCGTAACTACTATTTCTACGCACTATATCGTCAACACGGTTATGAAATAGCCGCTGTTTGGTCAAAAGAGCCGTAGACACGAAATAGGCCCTATTCCATCAAAGTATGTGATCTGTAGACCGAGTTTGACAGAATAGGGCGTTTTACGTACGGGCGACAACATCCCTCATCATGATGCGCTACACTTGCATCTCAGCGACGATGCCTTCAGCTCAGTACGACCTCCAAGCGCTTTCTTCTTGGTCTCCAGCATTTTCTGCTGAACGGCGGAGTGCTTGTCGGTCCAGAACGCCAGCCATTCCTGACGCCTTTCGGTCTTCACATGGCCAGTGAGGTTGATGCTTTTGACGTGCTCGATAAAGTGAATGGCTGCTCCTGACTGATTCCGGAAGAAATAACCCCCAAAGAGACTGGCTCGAAATGAGCTTGACGCTGAGGGCCTAAACACTTACGGGTGGGTATCTACGCGATGTGAACGTTGATGTAGCTCCTATACGAAATTACTTCCTCGATGCGCATTTCAGCTGGAGTCGACGTCTCATTGCAGGCGCATCTGGCGCTTTCTCCACTATCGATATGTCCCATGGAGAGTCCGCGGAGCAGATTGACTTGGCCGCAAGCAGCAACTACGGTGCTTCAGCCTCGCAACAGTCAATCGCCACGTCAGCCACCAGAAAAGGAGATGGGAACGATCATTTGCTATGCTATATACTTCTCGAGCCATGATCAACACCGCCTCATACACTGACCATCAATCAGCAAGGAGCCCGACTTCGACGCTACTCGAAACCCCTCCCGGTACAGTCGAATTCCTCACCCACGGCACAGCTTTCGACCACTATTAGGGACTTCGCGTGAGGAGACTCATACATCGACGCGGCGAGAGCCTCGAATCACGCGGCATTCGTCTCGGTGATGCATCCAGACCCGCTCCACTTCAACTCGAACTCGCGAGCTGAAAAGGCGACCATAGGCAATTGGAGCACCCTAACTCAAGAGGCATAAATAAATTGGACATTTTTCTACGCAACCATTCTGAATCAACACAACCACAATCGCACGATTCCAACCATCGCATCGCATCAATCGCTGATCTCGAACGTTTCCTAGGCCTTTTCGAACGTGCTCTGAGACGCCGCAAGGAACACAACCCGATTTCTTTCCTTCGATTCCAGAATCTTTTTCCATCCAGCTATCTTAGCTCAAGCTTTTGAGCAATGGTGAGATGACATCGGCTGCTGTGGGAGGGGTGGAAATGAATTACACTAAACACTGGTTTGTGATCAACGAAGAACAGGATTTTCCGTTTTGTCTGGGAAATTGCTCGTGTCCGCAAGATCAGGCGGCGGCGGCGGCGGCGGCGAGGGAGACGATGTATCCTGGCTTGAAAGTAGTAATGCGGGACCTGAGTTGGATTTGCATTAACCCGCTGCAGAGGATTATGAGGCCGTGCAAATTTTCATGAAAAAGCATGGGTTTTGAGCAGATAGTCACCAGATTAGAGAAATGCAAGACTGGTGAAGACGACAATCACCATGGGGTGCAGGGAAGAATGGGATTGAGAAAAGATATTATGAGTGTCATGAATCATAATGTAACTCATCTTTGATTCGATGATATGAACGCCGTACAGCTCTCATGGATGCTTCAGCTGTGTTCCCGCTCCCAGAAAACCCTTCATACAACAAACAAACGCTTAGTTCTCGTGGAGAGTAGCCTCGTACGCCTTGTCCTTGGCAATCGGCTTGTCGGTCGACTTGACGTGACCGAGACCCTGCGATGCATATGCCTTAGCGTATGGGTTGAGGCGGAGCAAGACCTGCTTGTTGTGGAGTGGATTCTTCTTCTGCACGACGGTACGCTTGGTGATGGCAGAGCCCTTGACCGGGCGGAGGACACTCTGGACTTCGCTGCTGTTGATGAGCTTGGCGATGTCTGGCTGGGCGACAACGTTGGATGGGAGGAGGAAGTCGCGCTTGAGTCCAGATGGCTCGGTGGTGCTGCCGTAGATGGTGTCGAGGGCGGCGAATGCGGAAGAAGTCCAGATGACGAAGCGGCCGAGGTGGCCACCTGGTGCGAGCTGGAGAAGGTTGAGCGCGTAGACTGGGCAAGTCTCAACACCTGGGATGTTGCGGAAAGCGCTGACGAGCTCACGGCCGTCTTTCTCTGGCTCGTAGATGACAAGAGGCCCACGGCGCTGAGTGTGGCGGCGGTTCCTTAGCTTGCCCTTTCCTGCGCGGAGCTTGCGTGAGGCCTTGACCTTCTCGAGATCTGGACCAGCACCAGCAGCCTTGAGGAGAGCGACGGCAGCGGAGGTCTTCTTGACCGCAGCGTTGGAGAAAGCGGTAGACGAGATGACGAGCGGAACCTCGGGAACCTCGTTGATCTTGTGGCCACGGGCAAGGAGGAGGGCGGCGCTGGAAGATGCGGCGATGGCGGAAGCAGTTGCGAATCGCTTCTGGCCAAGATTGATCTTCTGGTGCCACTTGCGCCAGACCTTGGTTGGTGCGAACATGCGACCAGAACGGCACATGTTACCAAAGGCAGCCTGACCAGCGCGGTGAGTACCACCACCAGAGACACGTGGAATACGGGCGACAGCGCGACCTAGGAGGCGCTGTTAGTTTATGTTCTGGTATACCATTCTCCATGTTCCAATGCTCAGTGCGCATCTCTTCTCGATTTCTGTACGTACCAGTTCCCCAAGACTCAGCAGAGGTCTGATGGCCGGCCCTCTCGCTCACGGCGTATGGCTGACGCTTGTTCTTGGCCATACCGGTGTGCACCTGCCTGTTATTCCATTAGTCCCTGCCTTCAATTCCTTCATGCTCGCGGAGGTGTATTTCGTACTGGACAATGTCTGGGCGAATTGGCGCCTTGAAGACATTTGGGAGCGGGTGGGTGTCCTTGGATGGAGCACCGTCGGCGCCAATGATCGTGACGGTTGGTCGAGACGACATTTTGGCTGTTTTGTTAGTATGCAACGTCGTGGAGTGTTGCTCGTCGCCGATGAGGTTGAAAGTTCGAGAGCCGCAGTTTCCCACACAAATTCTGTGTCTTGGCACGCGCCTGCCTCAGGCGAAAAGTTCTGCCGGATCCCGAAAACTTCGTCGCCACCACTCCCTCTCATGTTCGAGTGTGACAAGATGGTATAGAGACAAAGTGGGCAGAAAAAGTCTGCTGTTCTGGCGACTGCCATCATACGTATCACACTGACATCTAGATCGCCACTTCTTCCGCTCCAAGGGAATGCATGCTATGAGCGTTATGGTTGCGCCACATTAGAGCTGCTCTTTCCAAAGATGGCGCGTCATACTGCCGGCATGGCGAGAGGTATCTAGTGATTCATGGACGCGTAGATTTTCTCCGAACAGTTCTGGACTTCTTAACACCAACTAACACCAACACCTCACGCGGTACATGTACAGATCACGCCCTGTCCATCGATATGGCTGCAATGATGGCACTGCTGCACGTGAACTGCTACCTCATTGCCAAAGCTCAATTGTTCTCCCACATATTTATCTTCATCATTCCACTTGTTTGTGCCTCCTGCTCAAGCTGCGAACATTCTCGCATGCAGACTCGACCATATTCATTATTCCTTCCAATCCTATATTCGTGCTGGAGACGAGGGACTATCTCGCAGCATCGTGGCGAGTACAGATCTGACGTCTGCAATCACAGACGGACTCTTCTCCCGCACTAAAGCGAGATTGGTCAATTCTCAGAGAATATGGCCTCCAAATGACCGGTCTGCCATCGCTCATTTTCAAGACCTTTCGACTTGCCAAGACAGATTGAAAGCGTCCAGCGCCAGAAACTTCGGGCATCGATAGACCTATCACTCAGGACTTCTCACCAGATCACACACCGGTACTTCCTCTTCATGCGATTTGCGAAAGATACAAACAATGTAACTTGGGAATCGGGGCGCAAGATGATCATGCTACTGCGCAAAAAGGTCGTCATCCGACTACTGGGCCCTCCTCCGAGGCCTGTTCGACATACATGTCCAAGAAAATGATTGAAGAACAAAACATACATTCTGGTCTTGTGAACTAATCATCTTCTCACCTTGCCGATATTTGTGGCGTTGATGCAGGAGAATATTTCCAGCGGGAGGTAAGGCAATGGGTGTTCCTCACTGAAACCGTACTCAGTGAAGATCGAGCGGGGAGGCAAGAGGTACTAACTCTGGAGTCAGACATCCTGACCACGAGCTATTTCTTGCGACGAAGCCCTGATCGTTTTCGCTTGAGCTTGCTTTTGGAAGATTCAGCAACCACAAACTGAAAGGGCGTATGCTTACACACCTTCGATATGCGTCGCGCCTCCCTTTCAGTGTGAATCATGCTTGCGCTTCAGAGATCGCGATTCCCGGTAACATATGCTAATACACAGGGAGACATGTGCAAGAGGCTCGGGTTGATCTAGCATTTCCTTTCGACGCAACATAAATCTCATTCATCGAAAGAAAGTCCGGTTCTCCCCAGACCGTATCTCAGGCTGTAATTCCTGCCACGCAAAACTACTAATGCCGATTACGGTATTGAAGACATCATCTCGATCTTCCGAATTCATAGCATATAGCACCTCTTCCACAAGACCACTCGCGGCATCGTCATCTTCACCAGGCTCTTGTCGTCTGCTCGGGCCGGCCCAAATAATCCTCAGCGCTGCGGAAGATTTGGATAGCTTCGTGACGGAAGGCTTTGCCGGTAGACCAGTCAGTGGGAGTGTAAGCTTCTGCAATTCCAGAAGATGTGATATGGGGTGTGTCCAGATCGTGTTGACGCCGATGCCGCCACGAGAGGCGAAGCGCAAAGCCTGCATGTCGTTGACTAGCTCGAGCCGGCCCCGATGCTCTTTGCAATGCGCTTGCCAAGAGGTGGCTACTTCGTCGTTTGGACTACTGAGCTGATGCTGATCAATATTGGCGAGACAGTCGAAGGACATGCTTTCATCGTCATCGCCATCATCATCTTCATCTCCCATTCCAGTCGTGTAAGTGCCGTTCGAGCAGTCAACCTGCGCAACGAGGCCCGAAATCGGCCCCGTAACCAGGCAAAGGAAAGTTCGGACTGTGTTGGATGGTTCCAGTACAACCGCCTCACAGGGTCCACCACGTGACGGAGCCTTGGGTACAAGCTCGAGATTGGCCTCGCCCTGAAGAAGTACGAACCCACACGAAAGCCAAAACACCTTGATGCTGAATTCGAGGCTTGGAAGTCCACAGATGAGGATCAGGGCAAAGTAAGTGACGCTGGTGTACATCCCCGAGCGTCTGTTACGCGACATGTAGTAGTTGTTACTGATCTCGAGGAATTGAGCCAAGTCGAGAATTTGCTCTTGTCGCCAAGGTCCCATTTCTTCCATAAAAGGCTCGAACCATGCGTCAGGACCATGGCGAAGAACTAGCTCAGAGAGCATGACTGCACGGCCATGTGTTTGTGTGGAGCGTTCAGTCGATTGTTTCATCCAGTTCCTGGTGTGCTTGCCGTCCCAGTTCGAAAGGTTTGACCAGAGCAGGTACGAGTAGTAGAATGTCATGAAGTACCCAGTTTTGAGCAGCAACAGATATAGTATAAGCCATGTAGATGTCAACCATGGATTTTCCCAGCGGTAGACGTATCGGATTCGATTCCACCAGTACTGAAGGCTTTGAGAGGCGACGAGCAGACGTTCAATGGCACGGATCAGCTCTTGTCGGTTGTATGACTTGGTATTCGTAGGTTCAATGTAGGCGACCCCCGCGTCTTGAAAGCCGTAAAGGGCCAGCTGCAGTCGTTCCAATCTGACATCGCGTGGACAGAACGGTTTCTCCCGCGTGCACATACATGCCCGAGCCACTTGACCCACAGAAAGCGCTGCTCCTTGCCAGTGCCACCATCCCCAAAATGTTGAGGATCACTTCGGTCGGGAAACTTTACAAATCTACGCACCACGCGTGCTCGATGGACGTATCGGGATAGATGCCAAGATAACCCGATTCCCTCCCGCCTCTCTTCGAGGTCGAGCACGACACGCTCGGCATGTTGGACTCGAAGCTTGAGATCAAGATCGCGAGGATGTAGGTCCAATGCCGTCTCTGCCGATTTCAGTGCATCATACGCTTCGAAGAGCTCGAAGTTTGCTTTCGCTTGATCTGTAAGCCATGGCTGCTCGGTAAGGACGAACTGATCAACGAACTTCTTCTGTGGGCGTTGCTTGGTCGCCTGTCGAGGATGCTCTATTGCATGTTGAAGTTTCTTTGCTTTGCCCTTGAGCTTGTCAACCCTGCTAGGCTCTACTGCTGCACCATGACTTTGAAGCTTCCTGCTTGCGTCGTGGACAGAATCTGAGCCAGGTACATCCGATGAGACGTTATTGCCGATGTCGTTCGGCAGATCTGCTGCACTATCATGGTGGCCAAGGTGGTCGAGTATTCTGCTGAAAGTCCTCATGCTTGAAGATGGTCATGTTGTGCATAACATCTTGGTATTGTAGAAGGCGCAAAGACGCGTCGTCTTGTCGTCACTCGTGAAACTTCCAGGTTTCGGAGAAATGCAATGCCGATGCCGAGGACAGGCGAGGGCGACTCAGGACTATGGATCAATTAGAAGTTAACGGGTGTGGCATTCCGAGGATTAGTCAAAGAAGAACTATATCTTCCTGGCCACAGATTACCAAGACTCTCAGAGTGACCTCTTGCAGTTTCCGGCAGTGATTGACACTGTACAAGCATCGGACACGAGTCCGCACCTATCAAGCTTTTGTATCTCGTGAGAAACACAATTTTCCTATTCGGGACGCCATGGCAGGAGAGATATATATGTTGTCTCAAAGGAAAGAGATTCCAATCTATAGTAGCAACGAACAACATCAAAACCTCTACATCACTTGCAAACAATTCTCAACCATGTGCTCTTCCACCCCAACCTACGCCCCAGGCCACTTCCTCCTAACAGGAGTAACAGGCGGACTAGGCTCCAAAATCCTCTCCGACATGCTAGATATCCACAAAATCCCTCCCTCTTCCATAATCGCAACCTCCCGTCGCGACGACCCATTCATAAAACAAAAATTCGAATCCCCAGGCCTAAAATTCCGAATCGCAGACTACAACATCCCCTCAACCCTCCTTTCCTCTTTCTCCGGAGTCCAAGATTTACTCTTCATGTCCTCGTCCGAACGCGACAGCACAAAACGCACCATCGAACACAGAAACGTCATCGAAGCAGCTCAGGCCGCGGGTGTGAAAAAAGTCTGGTACGTAAGTCTCGCGTTCGGGGGATGGGGCGATGGGAGTAAGATTGAATTTCAACAAGCTCATTACGAAACCGAAAGACTTTGGAAAGAAAAAAAGGGGGGGTTGGAGTTTGTGAGTTTGAGGGCTGGAGTTTATGCGGATGCATTTCCTTTGTTTTTGAACTGGTATCCTGGAAGTCAGGAGGTGTTGATGCCGAGGTTAGAAGGAGGGAAAGGGGGGTTGGGGAGAGTAAAGTTGCGTTTACGACGAGAGAGGAGTTGGGAGAGGGTATGGCTAGGATTATTGCGAAGGGATTAGGGGGGATTAGGACGAGGACGGAGAAGAATATTGTGCTGTTGACTACGCTGAAGACTTGTAGTTTGACGGATCTTGTTGATGCGATTAACGAGGTCAGAGGGACGGCGATGAAGGTTAAGTATTTGGAGCCTGGGGAGTGGATTCGAGAGTCAGCGAAGGGGGATCTTGGTGGGAAGCCGGAGGCGTGGTTTCAGGCGAGACTAGTCTTTACGCAAGGGGTTTGCGATGGTGATGCTGAGGTTATGGATTCTACCATGAAGACTTTGTTGGGCAGGGAGCCTGAGAGTGGTGTGCAGGCTGTGAAGAGGTTGTTGAAGGAGGATCTGGAGTTTAGGTGGCATCAGAATCATGTTGGAGCCAGCTATGAGAAGTACTTTGGTAGGAAGTAAAGATGTGAGGTGGAAATGGTCTTCTCCTCCGTCCCAGCTTGCACTTGCAATATCAAAATTGATTACTCATAGTCCTTCAATCCTAGCTTGGCAATTTCGAGACTTGCTGTCACTTCCGCAGCCCATCCAAATACTCTGATCCACCAGCCAGCACCCACGCTTGACAATTCGATTGCGTGCGGAGCGCCAGCGATGAGCGCACCTTCTATCCGTGGTGCGTTGACAAAGCCTCTGATGAAGTCATCGACATGAGCTCTCGTGTGCTTCCATAACCATTCTTGCGTGCCCATCGCATACAGAACCGGAATCGTAACATCTGCTTTAAGCTCTGCACTTCTGGCCTGCCAAACGCTGCCCATATTGACGACTTCGGCTAAGAAAAATGGCGTATTCTGTTTCCAGCAAAGCTCTCGAAGTAGAGGATCGCAAGTGCCTTCAGAACCCATCATGAGCGAGATCTTGTCTTCTTTGAGGAATGGTCCAATATGCACTTCCGGACTATGGCCGTATAGCAAATCATTTGAGTCATAGACATTGGTGGCGAATTTGCCTCGAGCTTCGATGATTGCCTGCGTTGGTTCAGTGCCATAACCTGCGAGTACCATCCCCGTCCATGGATATTCTTGCGCAGAAGTGGCAGTCTTGCTGTAGAGGCCAGCAGCAATGACAGTGATTGGTACACTCATCGAGTGCGAAGTGGTGACCAAAGCAGTGCAACCATTTGGCTTGCCAAAATGCTCCCAGATAGTGGGTAAAATGTACTCGTCGTACCATCGGCCTTCTTCGACGAAAATTTGGTTACCTTCAAATGCCGGTATGCGAGGCCTAGGAGCTTCTGGGTTATTCGGAGAGTTATCGATGATCCAGCCGCTCGATTGCAAGAAGTTTGGACGATGAAATGCTACGAGTGGGATGCCAAGAAGATCGCAAAACGTTGATGCCGTGTAGTCTGGATGAATGTCCCAGCTGTGCGCTGAAGTGGTGACACCATGAATGCCAACTAGGAGAGGTCTGTTCGATGCTTTCGAGAAATTGCTTGGTCTCGGTATGCAGACAATGCCAGGGAGATCCGCTCCGTTCTTGAGTTTGACAGCAAAAGGCCTGGTTCTTTCATTCGTCGCGAAAGCAGCATACGGGTCCGACATTGCGTAGTGAGTTTGGAGTAGCAATGGTGGAATGAATGTAGAAACATTCTGATGTTGGAGCCCTCGTTTATTTCCTGAATCTCCGGAGGTGATGAACCTACAGTACGACACTCGACCGGTACAATGTTCTGGTGCGTTGTGATTCGTCCGCTTGGGCGCGACGGCTTCCGAATTAGCCACCAGTCTCGAACAGGAAGTTGTACTATGCTCAGTCAGCAGCATTCAATGCCCAGCTGCATACTGCATATATTGCCAGGCTCCAGCCGCAGCATATGCATGTTGGAAGGACACAAGAACTGCGTTCTAGCGACAGCGATCGCAAGTGCACCCGCAGCGTAGTTTACATCAAGACATGCTCGTCGACATTGTTGGCCTGAAGTCGGGGCACGACATCGGCAGTCCTCACGGTCCAGGAGCTGCGAGAGAGGCCAAAGTCGACGTGAATACCAGGAAAGAGAGTGAAGGCGACCTCTTGCGATGCGCAGGCAGGTAGTCTGTGGGCTAGCTTCATCGCTGCAGTGTCAACCACCGAGCCAGAAGTGGGCCAGAAGAAGTCGTGCTTGTAGTTGGAGGAGATCAGGCGACATTTGAGCTCGCTCGAAGCGCACAAGACGCTTGTCATGCTGTCTACGAAATCGGCACACCAACCATCAGCTTCGCCTTCGAACTTCTGCAGGGCTTCCGCAAGCCTGACTAGGTTTCCAATATGTGGGTGCAGAATGTCAGCCAGCCGACTGGCCGCTGTATGCGCATCGAAGGTGCTCTGAGTACATTGATCCTGTGGCACGGAAGATGTCGAAGGCTGCGTGGGTAGATTGTCCTTGTCAGCCATGGCTCGCACCCGCTCGGATTCGTCGGCAGAGGCCAAAGCAAAGAACAGTTTTTCGGCAGCTGGTCGACGTTAGCAAGGCAGGGCTTGCGATGTCACGATTTCCGCTGCTTACGCTGCTTACCCGCCAGCGATGTCACATCACAGGTGCTGCACAATTCATCATGCCCCGCAGGTGCATCTCCAAAGGCAAAGTGATAGACATAACAGGCTGTCAGCGCTCGGATGACATTCGACGCGGATAGACCCTCATGAGGCTCCAGCTGCTTCTCCATGTTGAACCACTCAAGGCCCCAGCACGCTTCATACAATCGCCTCAAGTCGTCGCTTGGCGCACGAACACAAGGACTGTCGATGCTTCGTTTCTTCTGCAGACCCAAGAACGCCAGGAGCGATTCGGTAGACTCCAAGATGTTGCGCGAAATTCTTGCGAGCGCATCGTTGATGTCATTTGCCGTGAGCTTTTGCTCGCTCTTTCCGTCTTCGTCCCCAGAGAGACAGAGGATTGCCGGGTCATGCGAGCGTGCGACCTCGGGATGTTCAGGTGTTCGCGCACGTTTGGACGGAGGAGAGACGAGCTCTTCTGACGCCCCACGCTTGCTATCCATACGAGACCTGTCCATGGTGCGCGTCGCCCAGGACACTGGCTCTTGCATTGTCAGGTCAAGCCACGCAACAAACGCTCTTGCCATGGGAAGCAGCAGGCAGAGAGGTGCAGGTGCGTTGCACTTGCAGAAGTTGCGACTCTGCATCACACATCTTTCGGGACGATGTGACAGGGATGACCCTGTCGGCGGGTCTTGGCAACCCGCCCGCTGTAGAACTGGAGCGTCTTCAACTCCACCATACGACAAACAACAACAACAACAACAACAACAAAGCCTGCTGCCCGCTGCCCGCTGCCCGCTGCCCGCAGGCTGGAAGATGAACAACTGGTATTGCCCGGAACCACACGACATCCGTGCTTGTGCTTAGATACATAGCTACAACTCTCGTGGCCTCTTGATCGCCACTGCCGACATCATTGGAGCATGGCATGGTCACGATAGCTTCCGTCACCATGCCCGCAACTTCCAAGATAGACCGATCTCGGCACTTCGTCAGAACGCTGATCGACTACGGCAGCGGGCGTCTCAAGATTGCTGTGCAGTTCGTGCGCGCAGGCCAGTCGGTCCACGAGACCGAGATTCTTAATGTCGAATTTGAGGGTTCCAGGACCGAGATGGAGCAAGTGATGGTGATGGACGATGCTCGAGGACTGGTAACGGGCAAGATCGAGACACAACAGTGGATCGAAGAATATCAGTGCGCGGAAGCGGCTATATTCTTGTGGAAACTCTGCCTTTCTCCCGAGTATGAAGACAGTGCGCTGGTTGCTCGAGTCTACAGGGCAATCGGTGCTGAATTCGGCGACATTACTGCTATCGAAGAGCTTATTTGCGATCATCTGAAGGTCATCCGGCAACAGATCCTCCACTTCTTGAGGACCCAAGCGACAGGCTACCACTGCGGTGTGGACTCGCACACCAGAGGATGCAAGTGTCATATCCCAGACAATATCCAGATCGAATCAACAATTACGATACCTGTGGCCTGGAACAGTGCTGCCCGTGGCATCATGATCGACGCCGCCACGGCCGCTGGCTTTTCAAACATACGATTGCAATACGAACCGCTTTGCGCCGCTGCGAGCGATCTACCAAAGTACGTGTCCGTGTCCCTTGGCAGCTTTGAGCGTTTCGTGCTGGCTTTGCTAATACATTGCACCTTTGACCATTAGGATGCGACAACAGAAAGTCATCAAGGTGAGATCGCTTCGTTGCGAAGCTCAAATGTGAAAATGGACGACTGACCGTGTTCAGGATGATGATCTGGTCTGCTGTGCCGATGGAGGACATGGCACTATGGTACCGGCCTGTCCTCTTGTGACGTTCCCATTGCATGAAGCTGACATGTCATAAGGATCTCGTCACGATTCACACGAGACGCTGTGCACATAGTGCCAATCGATTTGAGATCGAAGTCGTGGGCAAGCCTACCGGTAAGTCTTGAGAAATCTTAGTCGTGTTTGTGAGTAGGATGGAGCTGACGCACATGTGCCGTCCCAAAGGTGATCTTGCTGGCGCTCAAAATGTTGAATTGCAAGCTCTGCACTATATCGTGAGAAGCTGCCCTGAAATCCGAAAATACGGCGATCTGTCCAACGCTTGCGCCATGCTCGGCAACCTATCTGTGGGCGACTTCCTACGTCAATTGTACGAGCAGATTGCGTATCTCAAGGAGCAAGACCCCATACCGGCAAGGAATACCATCGTAATCACTGGAGCCGCCGGCTCTGCTGACGTTGGCTGCATCAGCGAGCTTTCCATTTCCATTGACAGGTAATGGCCTTGTACACTGAAAGCTATGCGGCCTAACGT
This sequence comes from Pseudocercospora musae, assembly GCA_001578225.1. Lineage (NCBI taxonomy): Eukaryota > Fungi > Ascomycota > Dothideomycetes > Mycosphaerellales > Mycosphaerellaceae > Pseudocercospora > Pseudocercospora musae. The sequence goes on along the minus strand of LFZO01000027.1, from coordinate 120,549 downwards.
CTTCCTAGGGAGCGAATGATATCATTCATCATGCAATGGGCCCAGCTAGCTTATGCTGTCATCGCAGAGCACCTTCGACAGCCCGTAAACCGAAATGTATGTAATGTGAAGCCTCGCTCCACCGACAGCGCTGACAGATATAGTGTCACGTTGTGCTACTCTCAGGAGGCATCTCGAAGTGTCGTCTTGTGATCGAATATATGAAGAAGAAATTGATGGAGGACTTCGCCATCGAAGACGTGTGGTGTTCCAAGTCAACGAATCCGGTTGCAAGAGGGGGACTGATACAGTATCCCCAGAACGAGCCCGACCGGCTCCCGACCGGTTCTATCTTCTTGGTGCGCGATGAAGAGTGGGATCCCGCAGTCCACAAACAGGGCACCGTCTGGGTACAGGTCTGGGCCCATGAGCAAGAGGGCAAGATCTACGCGGGCAATGAACAGAGTAAGCGAAGCTGTCCAGAAGCCGCTCTGGACTTTGCCGAATGGAAAGACGTTGCTGGCACAAAGTTCTCGGGACGCAAGGCAGATGCAAACGACATAAAGGCGCTGAAGCACACTGGCAGCGACCCTCTACCGGATCCAACGTGGGTGTCAAGGTGCGAGCATGATCCAAGCCTGTTTCTCGCCACGGACAGACTTATGCCCATCATGAGTCGGTCAGACAACGCGATGACAGCGTCAGAGCCAATGCCGTGGATTGCATTGATTGATGCCTCGATTCCCACCCGCCTTGGTGGTTTGCGCTTCAGCATGTATTACAGCAAGCCGGGACAAGCAGTCGCGAAACATAGTCCTCTCCGAGACTCCCAAGGTAGCATTCGCAAGCAGCTGGAGCTATTTCCGCCAAAGTACATCAAGCTACCTGATCTTGCGCGGCAGGGCTTCAGAGTGAAACAGCTTCGAGGCACGCCTCACTATGAGTGCAGGTGCATTGTCAGCACTGATATTGCAGAAGGAAGTCTCAAGCTTCGAGTGAAGGTGTTGGCGCCGGATCAAAGTTACATCTACGTTGGACGCTCACAAGATGGTAAGTTTGAGTCAATGTCGCACGTAGTATTAAATTACTGACGGACTCAAGTGGACGTGCATCACGACTATCGACTCGCATTCCCCCCGCTAATCAAAGACATCTGGGGCACATATTCATCACATGTGATTGATGACGAGGCCATTCACGAAGAAGAGCCGCCGAGGAAGAAGCAAAAGCGAGCACCGATGGCCACTGTCGAGTCGACTGCTCCTAGGATTACTCGATCACATGCGAAGGGAACACTACCTGCGACTCCAGTTGAGAATGCTCCTGCGACCGATACAAACAACGACGAAGAAGAAGATTTGTACAGTTCTGCGCCAATACCACCTTTCCGGCGATTAGCTGGAATAGCTTCAGCCGCAGTGCTTACAAGCTCCTCCGGCAGTGAAGAGGCATCAACGCCGACGACCGTCAATCACTCGCCGCACAGCTCGCGAACATCTATTAGCGCTCAATCACGACGCCTGCGAAGGAAGTCGTCGGGCACGGATTCATTGAGCAGCGAAGAACTTCGTGCCTCGGCTACCGCGTTTGCGCTTCGGGTGTTGGAAGCGGACTAAATTGGAGAAGAAAATGCATGTTTGTGTCATTCCATAGGAGTCAAACCAGATGGCATCGGCCTGTGGCAGACGGTCTTGCTTTCCGCTCAATATTCCTGTGATTTGTGCCAGAAGAAGTGGAGCTTAAGTATGCACGAAGCCCGACGGCTTGGCAGCGTGTGGACGCGCCAAGCCGCTTGAAACGTAGACGCGCTGCAGGGCACTGTGGAGCCTAGTTCTATCCACTAGTGCGTCTTGGCACTGAGGCGTACCTTCTGTCTGCTAGCTAGTTACATACGATCCATCATTGTACATCTATGCACCACAGCACGATGCACAAAGTTGCCCACATACAAACGCCGAATCCCACAGAGCTCCAGGTCATGGGTCTTGTGCTGCGCATCCTCAAGTCTCAGAATACCGGCCACTGCTTCTGGCATTTCTTTACTGCGACACCAACTTTTCCCGACAGCATACCTAAACATGAAAGGGAACAACTGCCACAACCATCGCCGGCGGGCTACTCAAGGCATGCTTCATCTGATTGACACGGCCCCAGAATCAGCGTCAGGCAGCCGGCAGCAGCAGGATGCCATGATACAACAACACCTTCGCGAGCATGTCTACTACAAGAGATCAATGGACGGGCCAGGACAAGTGGTACTCCGAACGGAAAAGGATTGCAAGCAGCATTTTATGGAGCTGGTATCTGAATGCAAGCTTACCCGACTGAAGAGAGAGAAAGAGACTGCGTTCGATTTCCTCCTTCGCATTAGAAGCAGTGGACTGCCGAAGGAAGTGCTCTGGAAATACGATTACGACCTCACAACCTTCGATCCCGCCTCACTGCCTGGGCCCCCTCCGAAGAGTGGCGATTCGAATTCGCGCCGGGCGGACCACCATTCATCCGACCAGGATGATGATGTCCCAATTGGTTTCGAAGACAAAGACTTCGTTGTACCCACGGCCTCTCCCATTGAGAATGATGCTCTCCTCATATTGCCACCCGTGACCACAACACAACATGCGCTCTGGACACTGCTCCAAGACATCGATGCCACGAGTCATCTTGCCGATCATGCTGAATGGAAGTATCGCGACGACACCACTAGCCATGCTTCTCTGCAGCTCTTGATTAAGCAATTCTCGCTGGTACACCGGACGAGGTCTGGTGCGATCTCCCCCTACACTGCAGAAACTCTCCGAACTAGTCTGAGAGGCAGATTCAGGGTCCGAAAGCTCTCGAAACGGAGGCAAACTTTCTTCGACCTTTACAAGCTAGGCAGCAAAGCCTTTGCGCCAACATACGTGGCTCAATTGAAGAAAAGCTATGAGACGGTGATTGAGAAGACCGATAGACCGCGTTACGGCTCTCTGCCAACATATTCGACGAGCGCGGAAGTTCTTGCGGAGCTGAATGGCGACAAGGTGGAGTCGATACGACTCAATGAAGATAATGGAGACGAGGGGAATTCACATTCGGGCCAGCGCATCGACCACACATCTCGAAGCTCATCTCCGACCAAAGCATCATGGCATTCTGCCCAAAGCATGTGCCCGAACAGTGCATCTTCGGAACCGAACGCCAGTCTACGGAAGTCGACCGTCACAGGAAACTCGAAATCGGTCCCGGTCACACCTCCACGCCGTTCAACCCCGAGCCCGCTCGCGACTCCAGCTGCGCTCATCTCAAGACCTGTGATATCGAACCTTGCTGGCTGGGAGTCTGACTTGAGTAATCTCAGTAAGCGCATCAACACAGCCGTGAGCAGCTTGTTCACCAATCTCAGCCTACCAATCAGCCAGATCAGCCCCTATTTACCGAGTTCGGCATTGTCTTTACGATCTATACTCACAGTTTGTTTCGGGAACGAATTTCAATCCGCTTGCGCTACGCTCCGAGATAACGATACCTTCTCAGCCTTCAACATCACACAATTTCTCATCGCAGCCTTGCTCCATGAGCGCCTACTCAAAGAAAGGTTGGACTGGCAGAGAGTGCTATGCATCAAACTCGGATGGTCAAAGATCGAAGGTAAATTTTACACACAATGAAAGTGGCCATGCTGATTTGTCCATCCAGATGTACAAAGACTATTTACGATGCTCAGAGATCCACTACAAAACGCTATCGCTCGCGAGAAGCTTCTACCTCGCCGCTTCGCCGAAGCGATTCTCAAATCTGTCAATGATGATCATGATCGAGTAGTGCTGCTTGGCTTCACGAAGGGTTTGGCCGATCAGCTCATCAGTGATCTTACTCCATACATCGAGACACTCGTCCAACTAGCGTCTTCGCTGAACCAAGAGGAGATGCACACTAACGAGACCTGGCATCAGCAATTCGGAGAAAACATTGCTACCATCATCACGAGCGCGGCAGACCTGAAGCTTAAGCTCTCCAGCTCTGAGATCGAGCATTGCTTCTTCTGGCCAACTGCTGGCGGACAATTCAACGTGAGTACGCACAAAGCAATCAATGCATCTGGAAACAGTGTGGCCTTCACAGTAATGCCAGGGCTGCGTTTGACCGAAGGGGAGTCTACTGCGATTTTGCCAGCACATGTGGTCTGCTGCTCAGCTCCAGAGGGAGAGGAGACGTAAAACAAGAGAAAAGTGCACAAATAATGTTACTGGCTTGGACTCAACAAGAGCGCTAAATGCTCATGAAATCTTCTACCAGTACTGCCTATGCTCGAAGCTTGCCATGAAGCATCTCAGTCGACGCTTAAGTACACCTTTCAGACGCTTTTGTCAGGCTAGATTCGCCCCGACAATCATTTTTCCCTGGGACCAGCACAATACCGACAGCTCTACAAAGGTTTCAAGGGAGCGGGTGAACGGACACTGGCGGAAGGGCGGGACTGGCATCAGCATCGGCGATGGTAACAGTATGGAGAACCTGTGCACGATGATTGAAGGGAATTGCTGTCGTCGAGTCGACTGTGCGATAATGTATGCTCGCCCTTCAGAGACTCGGGATCTGATCATCAAAAAAGCCTTGATTACGTAATGGGCAAGTGCCTAAGTTCTAGATCACCACTCTTCTGTGGATGCACTGTCTTGTTCGCCGTCAACATCATGATCCAAAAGCTCACATGGCTCCGAACCACCGCCGAGTAAGAAGTCACATGTACGAACATCGATACTTGTCAAGAAGATCAAAGAATGGCTACCTGGCCCTAAGGGAAATGTGGCACCTGCAGGACTTCAGGCACCAGCCTCGCACAGCCACTTACATATCCACGGAGAATGACCATTCTTCAGGTTGGAACCAAAATCGTGCATCTTCTTCTCTGCTGAGAGATAATATCGATCACAAAAATGACCCATCAGGTCCCGTCCAAAACCAGCTCACAAGCCTCAGCACCAACCAACATCCTCCCCAAAATCCACCTCCTCTGCATCGACCCCAAAGCAGTCAAAGCCTGGAACGCCGCAGTGACAGAACACTTCCCAGATCTGTCTCGCCACACCGAAATCTCAATCCACGAATGCAGTCTCAAATCCCTCTCCTCATCCCTACACTTCGACGCCGTAGTCTCCCCAGCAAACAGCTACGCCCGGTTAGACGGAGCCTTCGACGACGCTCTAGCCCGAGCCTTCAACCCCGACTCCTACGACTGGATAACCCAAAAGGCCCAAGCAGTCATCTACTCGAAATACCGCGGCTACGTCCCACCAGGAACCTGCACAATCATACCCCTCGACGGTGACGGATCTTGGAAAAATCCTTGGGCAACGAGTCATCTTCTTCTATGCCCGACGATGCGGATACCGTGGGATGTAAGATGGGATCGAGAGGTTGTTTACGAGTGTATTTGGAGTTTGCTTTGTGCTGTGGATGGACATAATCGGGAGATTCGATTACAGGGTGGTGGTGGTGGTGAGAAGTCGATCAAGTCTGTTTTGATGACTCCGCTTGCTACGGGTTGTGGAATGGTGAGTTATGAGCGATGGGCGGAGCAGACTGTGCTTGCGATGAAGTATTTTGTTGAAGCGGTCGAGAAGCCTGAGGTATGGGGGAGGATGAGTTGGGAGAATGTGTTCAAGAAACAGGTCGAGTTGAATGCTTCTTGGGAAGGGGATTGATTGTGATTGTGAGTAATGAAGGACAAGGAAGTGCTTAATCCATCATCTGGTTGTGAATATCTAGTTTGCCGTCTCTTTCGATCAAGACTAACTCGACTACTGCATCTCATTTTGGCTTCCTAAATTTTGGAGGGCCTCGTTGATCATCCCGAGGTCGCCAACACCAAAGGTACAGCTATCAATGTTACACTGCTGTTCTGATACCACACCTCTCAGCCAACGATCTTCCCACGTACCAATCTTGTGATCGATATCCCTCAACATAGACTACTCATCCGATGCTAGCGACAACTTCTTCCAGGGTACCTTCCTTACTATCACGATCCTGATCCCACGTAAGCCGAACCAGACACTTCAAGTCCTCCTTAGCATATCCATATTCAGGTCCAGACTTCGCAATCGTAGCAGCGTCGCCGAGTGTGTAGAATCTTGCTGCGTATTCTAGACTCGCGTCTTGTTGCATACTGGTTTTGAGGGATTGTTGGAGGACGAGGATGTTGAGGCCCATGCGTTCTAGACCGTGGTGGTCGAGGGCTTGGATACAGCCGACGAGAGACACTAGGGCGTTGTTTGCAAGGACGTCGAGTTTTGTTGTAAGGAAGATGTATTGCGGGTGTAGAAGGTTGGTGGAGATGGCGGTATCGTACGTTCCGAGTGATGCCGCCAAGTTGAGTATTGCTGGGTCTGGATCGTTGTATGGCTGACCCAATGCATAGGTTGTGTCCAAAGCAGTGTAGACGCCATGAAGCAGATGCAGCCGTAGATCGATGTGCAAGGTCCGCAGAATGAGAGAGGACAGTTCCGTGAAGGATGCAAGTACAGCATCGAAGCCAGCTGCAGTCTGCGTATCCAGTGGCAGATATGGCCCGCTTGGAGCGTTGTCAAGGTTGAAGTTCTGTGTCCACCTCCTTCGATCATGCGACTGCATACTGCTCGTGTCGACAGCTCTTGGACTAATGTATCGCAGTTGCTGACATCTCGAATTCAGCCATTTCATGCTTACTTGCAGTGTGCAAAGTGCTGCGAGAGCTTTGCGGTCATTAATGAGATCGGCTTCTTCCAGTCTGCGCTTCTTGATCTCGTTCAGCAGCAAAGCAGTTTCTTTCTCAGCAAGAACAACAGTGTCCTTCGCATCAGCTTTGAGCAGCTTGATCACAGTCTCGTTGATGTCGCCGCTTGTCGCGAATTTTGCAGCCAGGCGCATTTTGGCAGCACCTTCGGACTCGAGTTGAGCGCGTTGCAGCAGACTCTTAGACCACTGATAGCACTTGTCGTAGTATGTCCGCATCTGCGTTACGATCAACTGGCTGAAGCTTTGGTCATGAGGCAGGCTGTCGAGCATAACGCAGAAAGCCTCAATGAGCTCGTAGAAGCGGGCTGTGCCTTTGAAGATGGGTCTCTGGGCATGCAGTTGCCATTTGGGATCTGCTTGGAAGGCGTCCATTTCTGTCATGCTTCGGCTGCACAGTTCAAATAAGGTCTCATCCAATTGTGGGTAGAAGACATTGACGAGGAAGTCGTCGAGGAAGGATGTCAATGTACCCGGGACGACACCAGAGTGCGCAGGTACGACCTCTCGTAACCGCGTCAAAAAGTCAAGTGAGGGCTTAAGGAGAATGCCCATGTTAAACACACTAGGCTCAACCAAAAGTTTGTGTCCAGTCGCAGAGATGTCGGTGATTGTGTTCTGATCCTGTTTCGAATTCTGAGCATTACTGCCGACCAGACCAGGTACTGATTGCTTCAAGATTGACTCCAGATCTTCACGCTCCGTCGCCAGCTCGGTCGACTTCTGATCAGTTTCTGACATCTTAAAGAGCCTTCGTGATCGGTCTCGTGGCTGTGGTCTGAAGATATTGGCACTCGGATCATTTTCTTGCCTTGATCTTTGACCAATGTCGCCACTCGTAGCCAGATGATCGTGCAGTAAGGATCGAATTTCGCTTTGCAAAAGCTTCCACAGCTCTCGGAAACTACGGTTAAGCGTCGAAGCATCTTCGTGGTCGTCGCGTTTGATGATTGCTGCTATCACGTCATGCAGAACGCGATGCCCTTCAGCGATCGCTTCATACTTTGCAAAGAGAGTGACAAGCAGGTCTTCGAGCGTCTTCTTCTTCTCTCCGTCTGCTCCTGCGTTCACACCAGCACCCATCTTCTTCTGACTTCTGGCAGCAGCACGCAATAGAGCCGGATGTCTTTGCTCGACCTCCATGTGCGACCGCTCTACCACTGTGAAGAGCTCGACTGGCAAGCGTTGTTCTATCTCGTCCACTGCGGTCTCCAAGCGATTCATTTTGTTGAGCGATTCCAGCAGAAGCTGTATATAGTAGAATGTGTCGGTCTCGGGATTCCTGGTAGTGTCCTCCAACATGGGTTTCGAGCCATCAAACGTCTCTAGGAAAATGAACATGGCTCTTTCACTCTCGTCATAGCCTACAGTTTCGGCGTCCCTTCGCGTGTGTGCTTTCCATCTCTCTTCACAGTATGGGCTCTTGAGATAGAGGTGGTTGTGCAACTCTTCCACGAGAATGTCGGTCAATGAGTGCTCTTGGTTGCTCAGGTAAACTCGTAAATCGCTCAGGGCACCAATCTCCTCCATCTCTGGTTTGCGCATGAGCTTCAAAGCCTCCTGTAGCGTGTCCACTGCTCCCAAAAAGCGCTTCTCCGATATTTGTGCCTCAAGCTTTTCTGGTACCTGCTGCAGCTGCTCAATAGTGCCCAGGACTTGCAGCATTTGATCATATTGCTGACTGCTCTGCGCAAATGCCTTCAGCTCGGGTCTTCCACTTGCCAAACTAGCCTTTGCTTGCACGAGACCGCCTCGGAGGGTCCGTACTCTTTGCTGCGACGCATGTATCGAGGCTTGGATCTTGTGGAAGGTACCAATACTGCTGTTGAAACCTTGGTGGTGCTCGTTGACGATGACCTTCAGCGCATTCTGGAGCTGCTTGTGGGCTTCCTGGAATTGACTGTACTGATCTGCAAGTCCGAGAGACGAGTTGTCCATCAATTGGAGAGCGACTTTGACTGGTATGCACTTATCGTCGGACATGAACGACCAATGCTGCTCGATGAATCGAAGGATGTCTGCGCACAAGTCAGTCGCCTTGGCCCATGGATTCAAGCGTTTCTTGCGTCGCGTCGAGAGCGTCATGGTGCAGGCGTGTATACGGCATCGCGATGCAGCGAATGCGCGCAGTGTATCGACTCTTGAGGTTTGCGACTTCTATAGCTCCCATGTCGCAACCCCAGGCAGTCGCGAATGAGCGCGGGAAGTATAATGAACAACAACAACAACAACCACAATAGCAACAACTACTGACCTTCGATTTGGCCGCCTTGTGTTCCATAGCGTGCATCTGCTCTATTTCTGCTTCTACTCCGGCTGGCATCCAAGTCCCGACTCCTCCTTTGCGCATGTCCTCTGTCCAGCCTCGCTACGCCTGTCCTAAAGCCTGTCGGTGCTCCATACCCGCCATAACCTTGCGGTCCACGCGATCGACTACGCTCGGCGTCGCTCGTGCCCGGGCTACTGTCTTCGAAGTCGAATCGGTGTAGGTTGGAGTTGCCGCCATTGAGGTGATTGGAGCTGCCATTCGCTGGCTGGCGCATCCAAGACATGCTAGGCGTGGGCGTAGTGTAGCTCGAACGGCCTGGGAGGTGTTTGCTATCTGTACACCATACTGTGTCGCAATATTAATACACAGACGAATCAATGGCGATGCGCCGGGTATCTTGGGGCTTCAATGGTAAGAAACACTCAGCATCCGCCCGCGATGCGCGTGGACCTAGACCGGGGTGCAGGTGCGGCTTCAAGTTAGCCGCATGTGAAAGTGAGGCTCTGCGGCTCGGCACGCCGATCCTTGTCGCCTTCCGCATCTTTGTCGCCAAGTGAAGTCGAACTTCGACACTTTCATCGCGACTCCATTGCGCTATCGCAAACTACACCAAGCTCGCCCACATTATTGCCATATCGAAGTCGCAACCTCAGAAGCTTCCATTTTCAGCAATGATAAAGATATTCTAGACCGGGAAGGGCGCGACATCAAACAGAGAGCTGGGCTCTCCTCCCACCGCGACCAGCAATCGTCCAGCTTCCATCATGGCCGCCGTCGCGAATGGCCACACAAACGGCGTCAACGGTCATGGCGAGCGCGTCGCGTTTCGCCGCTTTACCGAAGTGCCACTGGTCATCGACATTCCTGTCAGCGGAGAAGACGGCGAAGAAGTCACTCTCGACTTGAGTAATCCTCTCGACGATATTGACGAGCTTTGTGGGCTGCTGGAGAGCGAAAATGTCGCCAAGAGCTATTGGATCACAATTGCGCTTGCCTATATCAAGCAGAACAAAGCTGATCTGGCCGTTGACATTGTCAAGAGAGGCTTGGAAGCGATTCCTTCCGCACGCTCCGACGACAAGCTCAGTCTGCTTGCGTGCTTGGTCTGGATATACCTCTGGAAGTGTCGAAAGGCGCCGAGAGTCAAGCCGACGCAGGCGACCGAGGATGAGCGAACGAAGGAGCACTGGCTGGGAGCTGCCAATATTGCGCTGAACGACGCTTCGCGAATCAGTCCTTCCTATCCTCCGCTGTTCCTTGCGCGTGGTACTCTTCTCCTGTTGAGGGCATCTTTACAGCCCGCCAAGTTCGGGCCCGGAGGACAAGAGCATTCGGAGCGAATAGAGACGCTGAGACAGGCATCCAAGAATTTCGACGATGCATACCGAGTTTCAGGCAACAAGAATGTTTTGGCCATCATGGGCAAGGCTCGAACACAGTTCTCACTAGGCAAGTATCCAGAGTCATATATCCTTTACCAGCAGGCTCTCGAGCGCGCGCCTGATCTCACAGATCCCGATCCACGCATTGGAATTGGCTGCTGTTTGTGGCAGCTGGGTCATAAAGAAAATGCGAAAGAGGCTTGGGAACGCTCTCTTGAACTGAACGAGACCTCGACCATCGCAAACATCCTGCTCGGATTGTTCTACCTTGACCAAAGCGGCCAGTACAACACGAACGACAAAGCCTTTGCGCCCATTTACCGAACAGCCATGACCGAGTACACTCAGACTGCTTTCAAGCTGAACGATATGCATGCACTCACCTGCTCGACCTTTGGCGGATACTTCTTGCTTCGAAAGACTTGGGCGAATGTGGAGCGTCTCGCACGGAGAGCTATTGAGCACACCGATGTGAATGCTATTGCCAGCGACGGCTGGTATCTGCTCGCGAGAAAAGACCACTACGAAGGCGACCTTGCCAAAGCGCAAGATCACTACAATAAGGCGGATCAAGCCAGAGGCGGTGACGATCGAGGATACCTGCCCGCCAAATTTGGTGCGGTACAGCTCAAGACCCTCATGCAGGACATTGATGGTGCCAAGTTTCGCCTTGAGAAGATGCTGCTCACAAACAAGAATGTGGAAGCTACTACGCTTCTTGGTGTTCTTTACGCGGAGGAGGTCTTCGCGGCACAGGCAGCAGGCTCAAAAGAGGACAAGAGCGAAGCAAAGAAGAAGGCAATAGTCCGTCTCGAGCAGGTACGTGTCGCTTGGAAGGACTCAAAAAAGAAGATCACGCCCGATCCTGCTGTCCTGCTGAACCTGGCTCGTCTGTACGAGCAAGACGCACCAGACAAGGCGTTGTCTTGCCTCCTGCATGTGGAGCAGCTGGAGCTTGCCGAGATCTCGGACGAAGATTTGCCTGAAGAGGTTGACGAGACCGATGAGAGCGCTGTGAGAGCCGCCAAGCAGGAGATGCTGAGCCCTCAGCTCCTTAACAACATCGGCTCATTCTACTTCCATGCAGATCGCCTATCCCAAGCTCGAGAATACTTTCAGTATGCGCTACGATCTAGCGTGTCAATCAACGCCAAGGACGAGTCTGTCGACACGGATGCGTTGGTCACAACTATCAGTTACAACCTTGCTCGCACTTACGAGGCCGAGGGCGTGGAAGATGAGGCGGAGAACATCTACAAGAAGTTGCTAGAGCGCCATCCAGACTATATCGACGCCAACTCACGCTTGGCTTATCTAGCACTGCGCACTGATCCAGCCAAGGGAGCTGAGGCAATCAAAGAATTGATGGAGGCAGATCCTGCCAATCTTGAAGTACGAGCTCTGTACGGCTGGTATATCAACAAGCACAAGAAGCGAACTCTTGCGTTGAATGAAGATCAAGAGCAGCGCCACTACAAGCACACCCTCATGACCTATGATAAGCACGACATATACTCGCTTACCGGTATGGGTAATCTGCATCTTGCTGTTGCGAGAGAAATGCCTCGAGACACCGACGTCCACAAGGAGCGACGGACCAAGACATATGCTCGCGCGGTCGAGTTCTTCGACAAGGTCCTCACCCTCGATCCCAAGAACGCATTTGCTGCGCAAGGTCTCGGCATTGCAATGGTAGAGGAGAAGAAGGACACAAGTGCAGGTATTTCGGTATTCTCGAAAGTGCGCGAGAGTGTCAAGGACGCTTCGGTTCATATCAACCTTGGCCACGTCTACTGCGAGCTGAAGCAATTCAGTCGTTCCATCGAGAACTATGAACTTGCGCTTGCCAAGTCACGAGACAAGGACCCACAGATTATGGCGTGCCTTGGTCGTGCTTGGTTGATGCGTGGCAGAGCAGAGAAATCTCTCGAAGCCTACAAGACCAGTCTGGAAATCTCTCAACAAGCATTGGCGAAGGCTCCCGAGAACATCAATTTCAAGTTCAACGTCGCTTTCGTTCAGATCCAGATCGCGCAGCAGATGATTACACAGCCAGAAGCGAACAAGACTTTGGTCGATGTCGAGATTGCGAGCAAAGGCCTCGACGCTGCCATTGAGTCGTTCGGCGAGATTGCCAAGAGCCCCAACGCTCCATTCCCACGTCACGACATCGAACAGCGTGCCAACATGGGTCGAAACACTATGAAGAGACAGCTAGCGACGGCGATCGAGAAGCAAGCCGAGTATGAGAAGAAGCATGCAACCCGTCTCGAGGAAGCCCGCAAGCGACGCGAAGAAGAGGTACGCAAGCGAGAGGAGGAGCGTCGCAAAGCCTTGGAAGCTGCCGAGGAAGAAAAGCGCAAGATTCGCGAAGAGCGTGAAAAGCTTATGGAAGAGGATCGTCAACTCCTCGAGAAGCGCTTGCAGGAAGAGCGAGAGCGAGAAGCTGCAGAGTACACTACGGACGAAGAGGGCAATCGCAAGAAGCGCGAGAAGAAGCCAAAGGAGAAGAGGCAGAAGCGCAAGAAGAAGGGTGAAGAATCCGACACTGAGGCCACCGGCGACGAGGGCCGGCGCAGTCGACATCGCTCCCGAGCTGCCAGTACCACCGGCAGTGATGCGGATGCGCCCCGAAAGAAGAAGAAGAGACGATTGGAACGCAAGGGCCAAGCCGTCAAGTCCAGCAAATACAAGTCTGCTGATCGGGTCGTCGAATCGGACGAAGACGATGATGCTGGGCTTGCTGCCCCAACTTCTTCTGCTGCACCTCAATCCGACGCTGCTGAGACACCAGCGCCCGAGACTCCGGGGCCTGGTGACGATACCATGGCAGACGGGGGTGATGAGGATGGCGAGCCTACAGCACGATCTCAACAACGACGTAAGCCAGCTCGTGTGCTTGACGATGATGAAGACGAGGACGACGATGTGCCACCAGCCACCAACGGAGGGGATACTTCTATGGTCGACGAGAGTGTCGCAGCTGCGGGAGACAGTGACCATGGCGGAGACTAGGCATCTCGAAAGAACGTGAACTCAAGCATTATTATCTATCAAGCTGGTCAAATGGACGCAACTGCAAGGCACGACAGCATCATGGGCATTGCAGACCTCGTCAACAAGTACCAGGCCTCGGACTTGCAACCTATTTGGTCTTCTGCCACATTCCTGCCGGCTAACATGACATCTGCAATCGCAGAAGATGTTCGCAGAAAGCGATATACATTGGACTGGAGCAAACCCCAGAAAGAAGGCAAGGGCAAGCTTGATCTCGACGTGCGACTCAAGCAGGAAGGCATGCTACAGAAAGAGATCCTCAAGATGCGTGAGCGTCTAGACGCTGGCAGCAAGAGCTCTCGCACCATGCGGAGACTTTGGGACGATCAAGAGGCTCTTCGGGAATTAGGAAGCAGGCCAGTAGTTAAGTAGGCATCAATTGAAACTTGATACCAAACGCACAGAGATGTATCTGTCACTGTTCTTCCTTTGCACTATTGATATCAGAATTTTCGGTGTTTCCTACCTACTGCCTCGGACGACTTGCACTTGCTGGAAAATTTCGCATCCGCCTTGCGGTCGTATTTGCCAGTGCTAGGCATATGTAATTTTGTACTTTGTGAGTAGTTCTCCTAAGCTAAATCCCTCTATTTTCTTACCAGATATAACCACGTTTGAGTTCTCTGAGATTGTATCCATACCAATTAGGACACCTGATCCGAAAGGTTTTCTAGAAGATTTAGTGGTAGAATATACTTGGTATCTATACGATTATATACTCCAAGTTCTACCTATTCTATAGTCTTAGTATCTCTTATCTTCGTAATCTTTCGAAACCAGTATATTCTGTATTTTTTATAGTCGCAATATATCGATATTGGGGTAGTTAGTATATTTGCGCTGCGTTCCGGAGTCCGGAGTCATTCTATCATAAAACTAGCATCGATTTGCCTATAGAAGTATCTGTCCACTTTCTAGGTCTACTAGAGCTACCTCGTTTCGCTCGTCGCTACTAAGACTAAGGCTTCTCTTATGTCCAAGCGTCTAATACGCACTGGGACTGCCTGCAATCCACGCAACAGCCCTGTAAGTGGAGCAACCGGTCCGATTAAGATCGACAATCGCTAACAAGTCATTAGCTTAGCTCAGGGGTAGAGCGCGTCACTAGTACAAAGTACGACCTCTTGCATGTAATGCAGCGATGACGAGGTCATTGGTTCGAATCCAGTATGTCAAAGCAGGTCATTCATGGCGAGTTTACGCAGACACTGACAATTGCATAGGTAGAGGGCAAAGCTCAATTTTTTTTTGGTGGAATGTGGAAGCGAAAGTCTCATGGATCATTATGACATCTTCTGCACAGGGAGGGAGCGACACAACACACTCTGCTTCATCAAGACGCTCGAAGGGAAGATTTGAGCGATTGACAAGTATGATAGTGTGCAGGTAGACGAGTAACATGATCAAAAGGGGCCCAATTCAGCCCAAGTTGCTGCCCAACTGCGCGAGATAAATTTTCATTTTCCCACTGTCTGCATGCATGCAATTATCTGCGAAAGATTCGAGCTGTACAGTAAAATACTCGGATGCTCTGTTCATTTCACCTTGGCAAGCTTGGCCGGTTTGTTCGCACCCAAGGCCGTGTATCATGGCGATGCTGATCATGAATGACCCCGGCATGGGATGCAGAGCAACCGTGGTGCAGTCCATCTCTGATCCGCACTTCCGATCTTGCAAGTACTTTCGGCAAACGAGCGTAATCTCAGATTATAGGGCGGCTATAGCGACTGCTGCAGCAGCAACTAATGCGCCGTACTCCAGCACATTATTCAAGCTCGCTGCACCAGTCGAGGCTGTAGGAGTGGTGGTCGCAGTAGCGCCTGCTAGAGTCGTTGCGGTTCCGGTCATAGTAGGCATGCCTATCGACGTGCTCATAGCGCTACTCTGCATCGCGGACATCGAAGACATGGGCATAGCTCCCGCTGAAGGCGAAACTGCGCTTCCGGCTGGCTTCTACATTAGCGCTCGTGTCACGGAAGGCGTAGGTCAATGCGTTTCATTACCTGGAGCGCTCGAGCTTCCTGAGCTCATGCTGCCACCAGCTGCTGTTCCACCGCTGGCAGCCTTGAAGTCGTCGACGGTCTGTTGCAGCTTGTCTAAGCAAGGTTGTACGATCTTCTTGGCAGTGTCCTTCAGCTCGTCAGGAACTTTGCCGAACAGTACTTCGGAATACTCCTTTGCGAGCTGATTGTCCTTGTCAAGTAGCTGTGCAACGACACTGGTAAGACTGGCAGCAGCAAACGCATCCTTCTTGGCGGTAATCTTGTCTAATGATGCGACGACTGCGTCGTTCAGGCCCTGGGCAGGTTCTACTCCCAAGTCAGTATGTAAAACTTCGGTCTAAATCCAAGGTAGAAATACCAGCCAGCTTGAGAGCACCATTGTTGTCCAACATTGGCGAATTCTTGGCATTGTCTACGGCCTTCTCAAGTTCGTCCTGCACAGTTTGTGCTTTGACTGCAACTGTTCCAGCTTCAGAGATTCCAGTAAATCCGTCGACGGTATCGCCTAGATCGGCAACGCTCTTGGTGAGGGTAGTGATATCATCAACCAAAGCGCTGTTGGCATCTTGCCGCGCAACGAGCTCTGCCGCTTCCAATTCCAGTGATGATGCTAAGACGGCGGCAAGGAGAGGCAGGAGAGTGAGCAACTTCATCTTGGCTGATGTGAGAATGAGAAGATCAGAAGCGCGTCAGCACTACAAATCTTTAGCTCGACAAATATCGCAAGCATATATATCGATGCGGAGCTGCCAATGTGAGACTGTGCATTGTCCATGTCTGCGTGCGAGCTCCCCAATGATGTTGACCTAGGTTCGTAGGTTGGTATTGCTGCAAGCATGGGCGTGGTTTCGCATACGTATACTTCGCCAGGGTGAAGGGAATGTCACAGACTCACAGCGGCACCACTGGTTGGTTTGGGATGAGAGTTTATGTTGTTCTGAGGTCCCAGGGCTCGCCTTCTGCCGAGGCGCCACCAAGCCACCAAGTTTGGCACCAGCAGATCTTCGACTTCTGCTTCGACCTCATCTGCAACTGATCATTGCAGCCGTACCGACTTCTATTCCTCATCGTTTCACGCTGGCCTTGGGCGACTCCGCATTGGCAGCCGCAACTGGCGATGGTGATGCGTGGTGATCGAAAATCATTCGGAAGGCTGGAACAGGCAATATTGTGCTACATCGGTCACAAGTGAAGTACATACTTATCTCGCAATCGACCACCAGAGAGGAGAGCTTCGTGGTCTCTTCACCCTAACGCGAACAGGAAATGCCAGCAATGTGTTCAGGTCAGCGGAGGCACAACCCCATGATCACGCACAAGGATGCTATTGTGGTCAGCACTTGCGAGTCAACTCTGAAATGGAGACACACGCAGCTGTGAGGCTAAAGTACCATCATCGGCTCGATGAACCGCCTAGTCTGGGGAGAACGCATGCTCTTGAACTGGCATCGGCAATACATCGAGCGGCAATCCTCTACGGATTGATCTTTCCGATCCGATGAATGGAGACTCTACAGTGTCCTGGATGTGTGTTGTTGTGTCAGTGGAACCCAGAGGTTATGCCACTTCCGCCGGACCTTTGATATTCCGCTCTGCCTTTTACGCCCTAGCAGTGTAGGGGTTGTTCCGGGTATCGAACAGACGTACTTCCGGATTTGCAGCCTGAACTCGGACACGTCTATTGTGATATCCTCAAGCTCGTGCAGCGAGTCGAAATTACAGTAGGCAATCTGGAGGATATGCGAACGACATCGCGCTCAACCTGATCTTGTACGGCACACGTGGATGGAAGCTTGACATGGTCTTCCACATATTGTTGACGCAATCTATGGGGTGACCAGGTCGTCTTGCAAATATGTAATGCGGTGCGCTCTTTGCATCACATCGGAAAAAGGCAATGTGACGTGTGACCTGGTTCACCGTTTTTACCGACTGACGCCACGCCCGAATAGAGGCTAAAGTACGGCTACGCACTTGTCACTTGCTGCGTACAGAGGGAAGGCTCTCTACAGCATTAATCAGTGCCGATGTGGGTTGTTGCGGCCGCGTCTGTAGAGAAAGATCATGATGGAGTCTCGAGCGATCGATGGGTGCTGCTGACCACGTGCACAAATTGTTCGATTTTCTGGACTTGCGGTATACGTCTGCTGTCGGTATGACTCTTTATATTTATTGTATGTGTTCCCCTAAAGCAGCGTCCATCCGGGCTTCCATCCCGACATGTTGCCATTTGCGTAGAATGGCACACGTGAAGCACAGCTTGGAACCATTTACTGTCAAGCAACGATCGCTGACATGTGCCGCAGGAACGAAAGGGCCTATAATTTTGTTGATCTTACAGGGCCGAGGGACCTAGTGCAATCGCCAAGAACTAACCATGTATGCAGCTACTTCTTCAGAAATGTACCCACGCTGTAATCACAACAATGTGCATTTCGATTCGTCTTCTACGATACTCTGAACGGAACCACCTTCATCATCAACGACCGACGTGTACCCATCCATCGTACTTTGAACTTCGGATGCCGCTTGAAAGTCAAGCGGAAGCCATGGTAAATGCGGCATGCACGGATGTTCCCAATTTGAGCCCCTGGAGCCTGTATGACAAGCATTACGATGCAAAGGACAATTATTCGCTCGACATGAATGGTCACAAGACGAGAACAACCATTTTGACTTCTTCTCACAAGCTCAAACAATGGAGAACCCATAGCTATGTCTGCTGGTCCTAGTCAGCCCATGTAGCGCCGAGGCCTCTCTCTGCAGTGGTGCTGTCATCAAGGCCACGACACGGCGGTGTTGTGCACAAAAGATGACAGATTCCTCGTGTTCGTCTAAGAGCGCTGAGCGCAACAGCTTCATTTCAGATTTTTCCCGATATACACCGCAACGATGCCGGCCGAATCCAGCTCATCGAATGAGAAAGCAAGCGATCTAGTGGAGAAGCAGGGCGAGGCGGGAGTACAGCACCGTGACTACCTGGACGAGGATGATAATCCCAATGTCTACCACAAGGTATGCGATCGCGACTCGTCGGCCTTAGCATACTGACTGTGCCAGATGTGCTGGAAGCTGTTTCAGTCCTTGACAGCAATGTCCTTCCTGTGGGTAGGATCGCAGATTGGACTCTATCTATACGGTAGTGTTCTTGCGGAAATCTACTCTGAGATTGGCGGCGCAGAGGGCAAATGGCTTTGGATGGTATGTCATGTAGCACATTCATTTAGTGGGAGCAAGCGCTGAAAGGAGTACAGGTCATTGGATACCTCATTCCCAACTCAGCCCTATGCCCGTTCGTTGGAGCTCTCTCAGATCTCTTCGGTCGTCGAACGGTGGCTGTTATCGGACAAATATTCCTCTCCATCGGTCCTTGCGTGGTATCTACCTCGCACAAAATGAATGTGGCCATCGGTGGCATGGTCATATCGGGGTTTGGCGCAGGCGAGAAGTCTTCCCGAGCGATGCAGTTTGTGAAATGGGTGGAATGCTGACTCGATACTCTCAGGCCTCAACGAGCTTATTGCGCTCGCCGGAACCTCTGAGCTTGTCCCAATCGAAAAGCGAAGTCTTTACGTCGCGATTGTCGTCTTCACCATTGCGCCATTTATTCCGTCCCCGATGTACGCTCAACTCATCACGAAAGCACACAATTGGCGCTTCGTCGGCTTCCTTGTTGGCGGCTGGAACATCTTGGGACTAATTCTGGTGCTATTCTGCTACCATGATCCAGTACGAAAGCAGACACGTTCGCCCAAGGAGATCCTTCGCACAGTCGACTACATCGGCGGTATTCTGAGCACAATCGGCATCACCCTGTTCATGATGGGCATGCAATGGGGCGCAAATCAGGTTTGTCAACGACTTCACAATGGGCACGGCTGAGCGATCTCTAATATCGTCGAATAGTATTCTTGGGGAAGCACACACGTCCTAGTGCCTTTCATCATCGGGATAATCACGATAATCATCTTCTTTATCTGGGAGCTCGTAAGTACAACGGAAAAGGAGCATGGAAATTTACGAACACTCATTGACACGATTGATCGCCACAGAAATTCGCTCCATATCCCATGGCCCCGGCGGCTCTTTTCAAGAAGGACAAGCGTTCTATGATTCTGATCTTGATCATGACATTTATCAGCGGTGGAAACTTTTTTGTCATGCTGCTCTTCTGGCCAACGCAGGTACGTGTCTACACGACTGGCAAGTTGAGAGACCCTGCTGATCTGTGAACCTATTCGAATGTAGGTCTACAATGTCTATGGTCACGACCCAGTCCACATTGGTATCAGAACTCTGCCCATCGGATGTGGCATCATCTTCGGAGCAGCGATCAGTCTCCTACTTATCGGTCTCACGAAAGGCCGAACAAAATTTCTCATGATCTTCTGGTGCTGCGTCATGACGGCATTCACTGGTGCGATGGCCGTAGCCGACCGCTACAACCTGAACCCAACAGTCTACGCAATCCTAACACTAGGCAATGTGGGCGTAGGTGCGGTAATCATTCCCTGTTCTATTATCGCACAAATCTTGTCGCCTACGGAACTCATCGGCACAATCACTGCAATCACACTTTCGATTCGATACATAGGCGGAGCGGTAGCTTTCACTGCTTACTACAACGTCTTCTATCACAAGTTTGTGCACAAATATGCACTTCCGGCAGGCCTGAACATCGTCTTGGCGGGTATCACAAGCGACTACGACACATTGTATAGACTCATCCTTCTAGGAGCATATGCAGAGTACGCCAAATTGCGGGACTTCATCGCAGAAAGCCCGCTGGTAGTGATCAAGGGCGAAGAAACATACAATACGGTCATTCATAATGTCCAGCTCGCATTCGTGGAAGCATACCGATGGCCCTACTACATTAGTATTGCCTTTGGAGGAATCTGTATTTTGTGCTCGTTGGGTCTTAGGGATATCAAGGATCACCTTTAATGCAGGACGGGAGCGTCTTTGCAATGTCTCGGATGGTATGGTACACTGGAAGGATACGGCGTTGTTCTAGCATTTTGCTTTTCGAGCGATGGACTTTGGGAGTCTCACAGAATGAAGGTGTTGCATCACATACTGCCTGGCAATTGTGCCCCAAAACTTTGGAAACAACCAGCCGTATTTGGCTCCACCTCGCACCTCGGTTGATGAAAGGTTGACTTTCAGTGTGTACACTGGGGTCAATCGACCAGATTGTTGCATGGGCAGTTCGGCCGTCACGGATGGAAGACACGGAAGAGGCTGAATTCCGGAGGAGATTACAAAGTCTCGTACTTGACGGGAGCACGGCAGTCTATCTGGGATGATGACGACCACAGCGCAGATCGAGGAAGCAAGTACAGTACACTCTGGTCTATACAAGCACTGCTTGGGAAGTCCAATCCTCCATCCCATCATTTCATCTCACTCAACCCGATCCCAATCAAACCTCACTGAGGACTCATATCCACAATCCAAAGCAAACACGCATCCCTCGCGGCACCACCTTGCTTCTCCATCTCTCCCTCACTATCACAATTCACCTTGGCTAACCCACCCAACTCAACCAAAACCTCAAAAATTCGCCTCGTTCACTTACCATCTATCAACAACCCCCATAAACCCCTCCAAACACTGATCAAACGTCATCTGCACCCCATCCGTAGTCTTACACACATTTGTATCTTGTGTTCTCGGAACGTTTTCCGTCCACCATTCCCATCGAATTGCCAGTGTACGGTGAGATCCGAGAGGGTTTGTGGAGGTGGTGTATTGGTAGAGGCCTTCGATTGGGGAGACGGAGGAGGGGAATTGGAAGATGTGGGGGGAGTTGAGGAGGCAGAAGGATTGTATTGCTGAGAGCTGGGGTACTGGAAGTTAGTGGTTGTGGATGGTTTAGGTGATGGTGGATTGTGTACTGACCAGATCTGAGCGGAGAGCTGCATCGCCGGAGTCGATGGGTCTGCGGTTTCGCCGATCGAGACTGAGTCTGGGGTGTTGACGAGTTGCGCACGCCATTTAAGGTCTTTTGGTACGCCTTGAATTGCGTGAATCGAGGTGTTGGTGTTGGTCAATGGTGAAGCCATCGTTACGAGGACGAGGGCCATGGCGAAGGCGATAATGCGTAACATCTTGGTCGTTGTTGTGTTGATGCCTTGAGGTTTTGTTGATCCGGGGTTTTTGCCTTTGGTTGTGTGGGCGACTTGCTGCCGTGAAGAGAGATATATGCCTAAATCTGATCAATCACTTTGAGTGACCTCACCTTGAACATCGAAGTGAGATGCTCTGTTCCAAGTGAAGTGCTCGACTGCCATATTGTGCTCTTGCTGAGGTGGAAAGCCTCTCCGAAAACGAAGCTTATATGTATCTTCTAACCTCATACCCGACTCATCCAAACAACAATCCTATTTGATCCCTCTGTACCCTCTCACTTACTCCCATTCATACACACACCGTGTTCTTTCTTCCACTCTTCACTGAACGAATAATCCAAATACCCTCTCTCTTGCTCCACAGCATAAAAAGTATCCCTCTCATACCTATTCAACTCCAACCCATGCCTAACCCTAAACACCAGATCCGGATTGCTGATAAACCATCTGCCAAACACAACGCCAACATTATAATCCTTATATTCGCCCTCTGCAGCTTCCCTAGCCCTCTCGGAATCGAATCCACCAGCAATAAGGACAGGTTTCTCCCTTCCCCAGATTCTCAAGAAAGCTTCAATTCCTTCAGTCTTCTCGCAATCGACGTTATTCACAACTCGAGATTCGATGATGTGCAAGTAAGCCAGATCCAAGTCTTTGAGCTTTTGCGTAAGGTAAGAGAATTGTTCCACAGGCTTCTTACCACCCATCTTCATGCCCTGAAATGTAGAAAATGGAGAGATCCTGAATCCGAGTCTTTCTTTGCCGATAGCTTCAGAGACAGCGGTGGCGACTTCGAGAGCGAGTCTTGCGCGGTTCTCTACACTTCCACCATAAGAATCATTTCGTTGGTTTGAGGCGTCTTGGAGGAATTGATCGACGAGGTAGCCATTTGCGCCGTGAATTTCAATGCCATCAAAACCTGCTTCGAGACCGTTTCGGGCGGCTTGGACGAAGTCTTCAACAGTCAAGCGAATCTCGTCTTGCGTCAAAGCATGAGGTGTTGAGCCTCGGACGACAACGCCCTCGCCGATTCCTGTGCCTCGGAATGGAATGGCACTGGCTCCCACGACAGGAAATCCTCCTTCTTTCTTCAATTGTTCTTCGTCAGCGACTCGTCCTAGAGCGACAAGTTGGAGGAAGATATAAGATCCCTGAGCGTGGACTGCTTCAACGACCTCTTTCCAAGCAGCGATTTGTTCTTGGGTCCAGATTCCTGGCATATGCGCGGCACCACTGTGACGCGGAGAGATGAGGTTCGATTCTGCGATTAATAGCGTGCCAGGTGTCGATGCACGTTGAGCGTAGTACTCTTTCGCCATGGGAAGGATGACATGGTCTGCAGCGGCCCGAAGACGGGTCAGAGGCGCCATGATGATTCTGTGCTGAAGACCCATTTCGCCAATTTGTAGAGGCGTAAAAAGCTTGGATTCGGAAAATGTTTTCGGGGGAGACATGTTGCGGATGGAGGGTCGTGGTTGGTTGGTAAAGTGGTTGTAACTTGTCGATGTGAGTTGGTCTTGAATTCTCCCCGAGACAAAGCTGCCATTTTATTCAAGATGGTAGGAAGCCTCAGGTGTATACTTTCTTACCAGGCCATAGGCCCGCAGGCATGGTGTAATGGTGTAATGGTCAGGCACATCGTGGGCCAAGACACTGAGTCGTCGACCGTCCCCGAGAAAGCAGCAAGAGCACCTTTCGATAACTATTTGTGACGAAGTTCCGAAAAAACTGATCGTATTGGCTGTTCTTCGGGCAGAAATGAAGAAGCAGAATGCGTGTTCGTGACGTAAATCCTGAGGCTGGATTCCGAGAATTGGCCGTCAGCAGTTGAGCAGTGCGAGGTCCAACATGCCTAGGGCACGCACCTATACACCCGCGAAGCGTAGCTCATACTCCCCTTCCCGTGTTTCCGGCTGCTTGTCAGAGTACATTGCAGCGGAGCACAATGCCAACCTCGAGAGATGTCAAGCGTCTTGGCCTGTATGTGGCACTCAAATTCCAGCAACGGCCATTTCCTCCAAGTCATTTCTCGCTCCGAAATAATATTGGCCAAGATCAATCTGATCATACATTTAGGGAGACTCCTCGACCGGTTGACCAGTCATTGCACCAATGCTTGTTTCCCCGCCTTCGTGTTGCCTCTCTACAATATCATGCTCAATGTCGGAGGCTTGTAAGACTTGGTTACCATCTCCTGTTCCACTTCTTTCGTGTTCCGAGTGCTCGACAATATCACGTTCACTTCTCACCTCGCCCTCTTTTCGCTCTCGATCGCTCTTTTTGCGATGGATGTGTTTGAGGTTCGCAGCTCCAATCTTTACAGGTTCATGATCTCGCTCGCGAGCCGTTCTCGCTCCCATTACAATTCCAGTGGCCCTACCTATGTTATGCATTGACAAGTCCGTCACTGATCCATCTTGCGTTTCTACTTCCGCATTGGCTCGGGCATCCTGAGGACCATGAAAACAAAGATGATGAGAATGCTGACCAGGATCAACCAGATTATCCACTGGACGAGCGTCGTCCGATTCCTGCCTGTGGGACGCCTGCGTAGTATGGGCCGGTCGTTCAGCTTCCGTGGACTCTCCGCGATTGGGCTCGGCAGACTCATATAAATGACCTGATCGCTGTTCGTTCCCAGTAGACTCTCTTCGTGGCTGCTGCTGCTGCTGCTCTCGAGCATAGTCCCGTTGCTGTCCGCCGATCCACGTCTCACTTTCGTCGGGAACAGGAAGTTCATGGCGCAGGTCCGACTGGCGAGCGCGCTGGGATCGAAAGTACCGACGGTGCGCACAGTTCTCAGCGTGAATGTCTTTTGCTGGTGATGGTGTAGGTGCAGAAGGGTCGATATGAGGCCTTTCGTCTTTGGATAGAAGCTCCTTTGGGTATGCGTGCGAGCCGTCTCGGTACAGCAGCACTTTGGCTTCAATTTTGCTTAATATCGTCGAGAAGACGCCCATTCCCCAAGATCGCGGACAGAAGCTTGCTCGAGAAAATGAATCAAGATCTGTGTGCAGCAAACAATGTTTGAAAATGATCAAGCCTACACTGAAAAGGTCAATGTTCTTGCATAAGCTCCTGTAGGTGTGTGGTTCATGACGCTGCACACCCGATGTTCTTGCGGTGACATTTTACCACACTTTCGTGCATCACTGTGGACCAGGACCCTCAGCTACTCTTACGCTTCCTGTTTGCTTAGCGGAGATTGTGGATGGGTGGCGACGCTTTTGGCATCCCTGCTGTGCACATGCAAACTGGACACATTCTGACGTAACAGCTTTGTTGCCAATGTCGCCTCTTTTAAACCTGTCACCTGTACGTGTGAAGAGGGTCTGCAGCACCACAGACTCCAGCAGTAAACAAACACCAGAGCATATCGACGCCAGAAGCATTGTACAATATACTTTTTGAGCATGACTGGGCCCAACCCACAATCGATTCAAGAATACCGCCAGCACAGAGCACAAGAGACCGCAAGGATATTACAGCAGGTCGCAGGGGACCCAGACCCTGCGATCGAAACCTTGCACGATGGAGCAAAGCAAATAGCGATAGAGAAGAGTGAGTATGCTCACAAGACCAAGAAGCATGGATGGCTGACCAGATATTAGAGCGCGGGTCGCTAGCCCCAGCACCAGAAGATCAGGTCAAGCGTAAGTATCAGAGATGGACGAGCCGCGACTGAGGCTAATGCCAGTGGTAGACTTCGAGCACGTTGATCCAGTTGCGAAAATGGCAGCCGAGAGACAGGGAGATAGAGGCACTCCGACCAAGGCGCCTGAAGTCAAGGGCACAGCCGATGAGGACGCAGCAACCAAGTCTTGACACGCAGTGATGCCATTCGAGAAACCGTTCGCAGTAGACGGGCTTGTGGCACCAAGAAGAAGGAGGGATGGAATGGCGCGGTCGAAGGGTAGCCTGCGTCAGTGTCGGACAGCGATTCTGCTTGACGTACCTGATACGCAAGAATTGGAGATATTGGTTCCATAGGCGCTAGAAAGCGAGAGATTTCGGGAGCGAGAGGGTCGGCTGGTACGACAAGAAGCTTTTCGGGACGGAATTCTCAGCTGCGAGGCATTAGTATTGGCATGAATGATGGAAGATGTAGCGGTGACACTCACTTAATCGTTACAGCTACCCATTTCCATCCCCAGTGGCCGAATGCCTGAAATCAGAAGCACCAAACGCCAGGTGCCATCGTAAAGATGACATATTTCATGTCCGCGATGCTGTCGCGTCGTCGTAAGTATTGAGCTCGATATGCCACGTTCTCTCATGAGAGCAAGTCTGCCACATTCATTGGCATCTCGTCGATCTGAGTCGAGTAGTAGAGTTCGATGTCGCGCAGAATTCTAACATCTTCGCTAGTAACGAAGTTGATGGCCACGCCCTTTCGACCAAAGCGACCAGATCGGCCGATGCGGTGGATGTAGTTCTCTCGGTTGGAAGGCAAGTCGTAGTTGATGACCAGACTGACCTGTTGAACGTCAATACCTCGTGCCCAGACATCAGTGCTGATCAAGACTCTGCTGTTCCCTTGTCTGAACTCGCCCATGATCGCATCTCTTTCTTTTTGAGGCATTTCTCCATGCATGCTGGATACGGTGAAGTTGGCATCGCGCATCTTGTCGGTCAACCAATCTACCTTGCGACGAGTGTTGCAGAAGATGACTGCTTGTGTGATAGTCAGAGTGTCGTAGAGGTCGCAAAGCGTATCAAATTTCCACTCTTCTTTTTCCACTGCGATGAAGTATTGCTTGAGGCCTTCCAGAGTCAACTCGTCACGCTTGACGAGAATGCGGACGGGATCGGTCATGAATTTGGTGGTCATGTCAAGCACATCGTAAGGGAGGGTAGCGGAGACGACCACTACTTGAGTGGCTGGAGGAAGGTAGCGGTAGACGTCGTAGATCTGCTCTCGGAAGCCTCTGTTAAGGAGTTCGTCGGCCTCATCCAGGACGAGCATTTTGATGTGTCGTGTCCGCAAGTTTCGTCGTCGAATCATGTCCGCGACTCTGCCGGGTGTACCGGAGACCACATGCTGACCATAGTCGAGCTTGCGGATGTCTTCACCGACATTAGTGCCACCAATGCAGGCATGGCACTGCACGTTCATGTAGTCGCCGAGTGCCAGAAGGACAGACTGGATCTGGGTGGCAAGTTCGCGAGTTGGCGATAAAACGAGGGCTGACACATAGTTAGCATGATCGTTCCATGCACGTATATTGCACAGCATTACCTTGTGTCTCGCGAACAGCGGTATCGATGACCTGGAGAATGGAGATGCTGAATGTCGCTGTCTTTCCCGTACCAGACTGAGCCTGGGCGATGGTGTCCCGACCTTTGCAGATCTGCACAATGGCACGCGACTGCACTGCTGAGGGCGACTCGTAGCCATATGCGTAGATACCGCGAAGAAGATTCTCCTTGAGCGACATCTGCTCGAAGGTCGGAGCCACTGTGACCTCCTTGGAGGTGGAGAACTCCATGCGCTCGTCCGCCTTCCGGTCTATACCTTCGTCCGCCATCTTGGCTGATTCGTGATGTGTTTAATGTGGTAATTGTGGTTGTGTCGGCGCAAAGGTGGTGGTGGTGGTGGTCGCGGAGGAAAGAAAATGCGAAAGCTTGGACGCGCTTCGCTTCAAACTTTGGCTTCAACTTCGAGCTTGAGGATTGCGATTTGCGCTCGCCACGAACAACACCTTCTCATACACTCACTTTGCTCTATACCACTTTTGCATAATCGCAGAGCATTTCTCAGGTAAGAGAAAAAGGCATAAGGCGGACACAGGCGCGGCGCAAGCAGGAGGGAAGGATAGGCGGCGAAGATGATCTACGAGGATTTGAGGGCAATTCACGAAGATGTGGAACGGCTAGAGCAGGCAGTGGCAGAGCGCTCGCTCGAAGAGCCCAAGCACGTGAGTATATAATGCACTTCTGATGTACGCGACAGAGCTCACAACTCACAGATCCGCAGTCGGCTAATCCGCGACCATGAAATCTCCAATTTCCTCAATCGCATCCAGACCCAGTCGCAGCGCGCAATCGAGAAATACGGCGACCAGCAATCGCGAACGCAAGAGATTCAACAGCTTAGCACTGGCGACACATATGCGACCTTCTATGACGAGTTGAACAAGATCAAAGATTTCCACAAGCGATACCCGAACGAGCCCGTCGAGAACTTGGAGCGAGCGTACAAGAGACCAGAAGATGGAGGGCCACCAGCAGGATTTGCAGGTGACATTGATACCATGTTCACTGGCGAGGAGGCGTTTGGTCGATTCTTTGATCTGACTATGCGGCACGAAGAGTATCTGAACTTGCCTGGAATTAAAGGGGTGCGAAAACTCACTTACCTGCAATATTTGGACAACTTCGACGCTTTTACACCGCCAAAGTGCAACATCACTCGATCAGACAAGATGACGGATGTGTACTTCGCATATGTGGGATCGCTGGCACAGTATCTCGAGTCTTTCCTGCGTCGAATAAGGCCGCTGGAGGACCTTGAGAACTTGTTCAAGGGTTTCGATCAGGAATTCGAGAAGGAGTGGGAGAAAGACAAGGTGCCCGGCTGGGAGCCAAGCAAAGCGCAGACGAACGGCTCGGCACCAAGTGGACCAACCACTGAAGGCACAGGAGAGGGCGTGTGGTGCGCCGACTGCCAGAAAGAGTTCAATAACAATAATGTCTATCAAGCCCATCTGACGGGCAAAAAGCACAAGAAGAATGCCGAGGCGCGGCAAAACCAGTCAGAGAATGGTCACGTGGAAATGATGAATGGCTCTGCGAAGTCTAACTTGACGGCACGACTCAAGGAACGCGCGGTTGCGGAACGAGAACACCGCATCCGTAAGCTAGCTGGAACGATGAAGACTGAACGGGAGGACACGCGCGTGAACGTGGAGCGGAAAGCAGGCATGACAGACAAGGAGCGTCAGCAAGAGCTGGAGGCTTTGTACGCGGAGGACGCTGAAGTTGCCGGCACTGCTGGCCAAGAAGAGGCGGAGGAAGGCGAGGATGGTGAAAAGATTTACAATCCGCTCAAGCTGCCTCTTGCATGGGATGGCAAGCCCATTCCATTCTGGCTTTACAAGCTTCACGGTCTTGGCGTGGAGTTCCCTTGCGAAATTTGCGGCAACTACGTGTACATGGGTCGGCGCGCATTCGATAAGCATTTCTCAGAAGCACGCCATATCTATGGCCTGCAGTGCCTGGGTATCGAGAAGAATACTGGCCTCTTCCGCGAGATTACCAAGATCGAAGAAGCGACGAAGTTGTGGGAGAAGCTCGAACGTGATCGCAAGGCTGAGCTCGATCGCAAAGGTGGAGACGACGGGGAGGGTGTTGTGGAGATGGAGGACACTGAGGGCAATGTCATGCCTAAGAAGGTGTACGACGATTTGGCGAAATCCGGCTTCCTGTGAGCAGATTTGTGCGTACTCAACGCACTTGTTCTGAGGAACGAAGCCTGGATCACTTGGGCCTCGAATCACGCTTGCGTTGTGAGAATGGCTTCCGTTCGGGGATATGCTAATGCCCAAGCGCCAAAACCTGCAATGGCTGAGCTTGCTGCCTTCGCGTGCACTACGACTGCGTCTCAGCGACAACACAACCCACTCTGAAGATGGGAGGGAATGTCAATACGACCACTGCAGGAGATTCGGAGACGATGTCGTTGTAGAACGGTGCTTGGCAGGAGGTCGAAATAGGCTCTGCGCTTCAAGTCGTCCGCGACTGGCGGCACTGGCCCTTGCAGTAGTGCATGCCGCACCAAGAATGAAAGACGTTGATCAGTGTGAGTAATCTGTCCTTATTGCACAAAGTCGCGTGACTTATATCACATGTAGCTCGCGAGTCGAGATTGCGCAGCCTACAGCAATAATAGCCTACAACGACGCCTACCTGCCTACAATATGACGCCTGCCTGCCTGCCCCACGCGCACCTTCCGCCTGCAGAATTAGTGGATAAAAGGTTTCCCCGTTCGGCGCAGTGCAACGAGTGTCCGCGCCACCTGCGTTAACACACTTCACGTGTGAACCAAGACACCAATCGGCAAACCATCACAATGCCCTGCAAACCCGCCATCTCATCGATGAGCCTGGGTCGCGCTTGGGAACACGCGCTCTTCGACAAGCTTCAAGAAGCCAGCCTCGCTGGCTTCAAAGGCATCGAAATCTTCTATGAAGATCTTGCGTACCTCGCAGCGACATATTCCGGCGGTGTCAAGGGCGATCAGCGCACGACTGAGCCTTCCCAAGCTGGACTCCGAAAAGCCGCAACAGAAGTCTCAGAATGGGCCAAATCTCTCAACCTCACCATCATCTCTCTTCAGCCTTTCATGTACGCCGAAGGCATCAGGGATAGGACACAGCATGCCGAGAAACTCGACGAATTGAAGTCTTGGTTTGAACTGTGCGGTTTGTTGGGAACGGACACGATTCTCCTTCCAACCACCTTCCTTCCTGCAGATCAGCTGGATTCTGACATGGCTGTCATCACATCAGACTTGCGAGAGGCTGCCACATCTGCCTCACAGCACAATATCAAGATCGCGTTCGAGAATCTGGCGTGGGGCACGAACATCAATCATTGGGAAGTTGTGTACTCGATCGTCAAAGAGATTGATCTGCCCAACCTCGGAATATGTCTCGACACTTTCAACATTTGTGGAGGGATCTGGGCCGATCCTGCTTCTTCTGATGGAAAAGTCGAAAATGCAGGCGAGATTCTGGAAGCAAGCTTGAGACGAATGAAGGAGACTATCGATGTCAAGAAGATCTTCTTCATACAATTCATCGATGCGCAACCTCTCGACGCACCATTGGTGAAAGGTCATCCTTGGCATAAGGACCACCAACCGGCGCGCATGAGTTGGAGTCGAAATGCGAGATGTTTCGCTTACGAGGACGGATACTTGCCTGTCGCAAAGGTTGCAAAGACGATCTTTGAGGATTTGAGCTTCGAGGGTTGGGTCAGTATGGAACTGTTCCATCGGGAGCTGGGCGGACAGGATGAGAGCATACCGAGACGTTTTGCGGAGAGAGGGTTCGAGAGTTGGAAGAAGCTGGATCAGGAGTTCACGATTGGTGAGAAGGAGATCAAGAGGCCCGGCATGAGTAGATTGCAGAGTAGTTTTGGAGGAGCATTGGATTTCTGAGGAAAAGCTGTCTGGCATAGGGCATACTACCTGGACGTGTCTCAGTCTCGCCGCATGCTTTCACGTTGCAGACCACATCGAAACACTTGGCTGACAGCTCATTGAACAAGTAGTGAGGTTATTTCTGCAGGCAGAGACAAGACCCTATTGCTGTCCGTACATTCGGCCTTCTTCTGAGCAATCTGTGCCTATCATCCTACTAGGCAACTTGCCGGGTTGACTTCAAGTCTGGTCGTGCGATCAAAAAGACCTGACAATACACAACAGTCGAATGTCAAAACTTGGAGCCAATGTCCATGTCTCTTCATTCTGTGTCAATCTTAAGCTCGAGCAAGGTCACGCGGTAGTCCAGTATCGTGACTATGGCGGACGTTATAATGCTGAACCCAGGGTATTTGTAAGGGGATTGTATCGCGTGCGCCAGATGACTATCTCAACCAGTCGATGAGGCACTCACCATGGTATCGCACATTGTGATCCTTGATGCTGGCTGGCACTTCTGGTCTTGCGAGCGCCATCGCTCTGAAGAATCGACCGCTAAGCTTACTGTCGCTCTCACGGTATCTACCCTAGAGATCGTGGCCTCTGCCACCGCTATGTCCGCGCCTTCCGCGCCTGCTTCGCGAACCTTACTATTATTACTCCCTTCTCTTCAACACTCTTCTCACTCTTTTCTTTCTAGAAGTCCGTAATAGGTTAAGCAGTGTTCCGGCTTTCGATGGCAGGGGCAATGCGTCTCTCTTTCCGTATGCGTGTCAGGCACAAAGGCAATCTGGCCTCTGATATCGCTATAAGAATACAAGGATCATGACATGGCCATAGGCACGGTACCAAGACCTGGTCAAAGACGCAATGTGATCGCAGCAAGTCGTGATTGAGAAGCTTGGCAATTGGCTTATGTCATCAGGATGCGCCACCTCTCTCGCACTTTAAAACTCAATGCCGACCACCAAGACTGTCACTGCCTTGACAGCTCCATACAATGCGCCATCTCAACCTTCTGCCGCCCACAGTCCCAATCGAGCGCGCGGGCGCCGAATCGCAGGTCTTGTTTTACATGCATCGCCGAGGAGATAGAATGCTTGTCTCGCATGGCTGGCGTCTCAGGATACGGATACGGCCATAATAGCCAACAGCCTTCTCGGCTAGCGGGGGCCCCTACCATTCTTTGCCCGCCGAGTAGAGGAGGACGGAGGGCGGAGCGGACAAGATTAGCGACAGCAAGGTCAAAGGGACCCCTGCGCGAAATATATGCCGCGCCTACGATATATATCGTCCTACGCGTTAAAATTAGTAGTTGAAGAAGGGACACTTACGGTAGTTAGCGAGGTCAATATAGGACAGAGGAAGAACGCGCCGGAAAGATGTATATCTATAGTAGTAAACAAACACCGCCACGCAGCCCGATTTGGACAAATTCCTGTTGGCTGTTATCGCCGTTTCCGCGTCTCGAGTCCGAGGGGCCGCTGAAGGAATGCTTTGTCGTAGGTACAAATGGTAGTGACGACGCCATGTCTCGTGGCTTAGGTAGTGGTAAATCCCTTCGATTACTCGCTCATCTTCACGTAGCATGGAGAATCTCGAGCGGGTCATGTCAAGGCTGCGGCCTGTATTGACTGCCAACTTTAGCCAGCTGACCGACCAGGAGATCAACGACTTCTTCGACGACCTGGACCGCGATAAGGATGGATATGTGACGTTTGAGGAGCTGGAAGCAAAGTTACACGAAGTCCATGAAGAATTGGCGCCACAGCTACAGAGACACCATGTGCTCCATGCCGCTCGTGGAGACGTGGAGAAGCAGGCTGGGCACTCTGGAGACGGCTTGCATCAATTCCTCTGCGCCATCATGCCCGAGTGTGGCTCCAAGTTGAATCGAGAGGAATTCATCCGGCATGTGCAGACGTGGGAAGTTCCCTCCCAAAGTCAGTCCGACGCCAAAGAGACCGACCAAGAAGACAGAGAGCAAGAGAAGAAGTTGCCGCGACGGAGACGTATGCGAGCGTACTGGGCGGTCCACGGGCCCAACATCATTTTCATAGCAATGGTCGTCGCTCTGGTCTTGGCGATGATGCTTTGGCAGGGCGGCATGTACATCGTCAATAAGAAAGCGCGAGCTGCCCTGGGTTGGGGTGTGATTATGGCCAAGCTCAATGTCGGAGCCCTTTACCCGACTTTCGTGTTCATGCTGTTGAGCATGAGTAGACACCTCTCGACCTTTCTTCGGCGAAGTTATTGCCTGAGTCGCTTCATCAACTGGGACTATTGCCAGAGATTTCACATCATCATGAGCTGCTTCGGCCTCCTCTTTGCCACCCTCCACGCCATCGGGCATCTGGCTGGATCATTTCTCATCGGATCTCAGCCTGCGCGTCAACAGGCACTGGCTGCCTATCTTGGCCTGCCTACACCGATGCCTTATGTTGCTTTTGTGCGCACGCTTCCAGGCTGGTCAGGCATCGTCGCCCTAGCCTTGTACTGGACGCTCAGTTCACTCAGCATGCCAGCCGTCCGCAAGTGGAGCTATGAGCTTTTTCAACTCGGTCACCTCCTCATGTTCCCAATGATTGGTCTCCTCTGCGCCCACGGCACGAAAAGACTTCTGCAGTACCCGATGTTCGGCTTCTGGATAGCCTTTCCTTTCTGTCTTGTCCTTTTTGAGCGGCTACAGAGACTTTGCAGAGGATTTGTCCGAATTGCAGCCGAGGCCAAGGTGATGCACGGGAATGCTGTTGTGATAACC
Source organism: Pseudocercospora musae (assembly GCA_001578225.1). Lineage (NCBI taxonomy): Eukaryota > Fungi > Ascomycota > Dothideomycetes > Mycosphaerellales > Mycosphaerellaceae > Pseudocercospora > Pseudocercospora musae. The sequence continues at coordinate 87,062 of LFZO01000027.1, read as the reverse complement.
TGCAAGCGTCCGAGCAGAATGTGGTGGCAGTATTCGGCGGGACAGTATATTTTATTGCAGGTACCGGGGATCTCCTTCTTTCAGTGGCATCCTTTCACCATTTCGTCTTGTCGAGGCGATGAATTGTCCCTTCACATCAAAGTAGAGGGTGACTGGACCGAGAAGTTGCGCGATCTTGTACTGAAGCAAGGCAATATCAAAGTTGGCCTGGATGGTCCCTTCGGTGCGCCTGCTCAGCGCTTCTACGACTACGACTATTCTATCATCGTCGGAGGCGGCATTGGTATTACTCCCTTCTCGGCCATCCTGACAGACTTGGAAGAAAGTTTCAATGAAGAGAAAGACCCCTGGGTGGAACGAAAGCGGTCCCGGTCACCACACTTCTCTGCAAGAAGCTCCAGCGCGACTTCATTATCAAGCGAGCTCACCAAAGAAAAGGATCTTAATCACGCCGGTCCGGACTCCCCCGAACCACGATGCATATATCCAGATCGTCGGGTTGATTTTCATTGGTCCGTTCGTGAGAAAAACGACTTGCTCTGGTTCTCCGACCTGCTTAATCGAGCAATTGTCGGAGCAGGCCCGCTTGCGAAAGAGAACAAACTAGATCTCAATATCAATACGCACATCACAGCAAAGCGGAAGGACATCTCGACACATGTTTTCCGCTATGTTTTGGACGGCTACCGCACTGCAGACGCACCATACTCCGCACTTACTGGTCTTAAGCAACGCAGTCATTTCGGTAGACCAGATTTTGACCACATACTGGACAAGCACTTCCAGGATCTGGTGGGTGATGGGGTTAGGGAGAAAAAGGTTGGCGTCTTTGTAAGTTCACACCCGACTCCGCAATTCCCTGCTGCAGCTCATGCGTATTCTGTTCCTGAAAAATTAACATTCCAACCACACAGTATTGCGGATCTCCTGTCGTCGGCGAGATTCTTGCTGATCGATGCCACGAACTGACCGCCAAATCCCGTGACATGGGACTGCGAATTCGGTATGATTTTCTCATGGAAGTATTTGGCTGATTTGTTCACGACTCATGAAAGCGCGGCGTTTGGAGGTGAAAATCGATTAAGCATTAAGCGAAAGGCAGGCAGAGCCGGATAACTGGGCTCGATGCCCATGTAAAGATACCCTGTACAAAAGGTCATTTCACGTTGTCATTGGGTTTGAGTTGACTGAACCCTATGCTTTAGATGCATAGACCCTTTCCAGACAGCTCATGTACCTTGTCCCGTGGAAGACGAACCGAATGCACGCATGCTCAGTTGGATAATCTGTTTATACACGCGAGCAAACCAATAATGCCGAGAACGCACCACAACAACCCAATCATTCAAGGAGCAAAAGGCATATCATAATGGTAAGTACTCCCGCTCACCTACACCCTCAGTAAATGCCAACAGATGATCTTGACTGGTCAAGAAAGACGACACTATGCCCATGCTCACTTGGCTACCTCCACCTTTGGACAAGATGGACTTGAATCCAAGATTGGAAACGCCTCCAACTGCCTTGCCGCCGATCACCGCTATGGACAGAATGGAGCAGAGGCCAACGCGGCCTGAACGACCCGAGAAGCCAAGCGAGATGCAATCTGCTCCTAATACTCCCACACCAGCAGCAACATCGTGGTTTGGAAAGATGGAGCAGAAGGCAAAGTTGGGCAGGAATGTAACATCAGCACCACTCGTGGGCACTAGAGGTGGATTGGATCTTCAACGAGCCGAGAGACCTGATCGGTCACCGCCGTCTCTGCCGCCTATCTTTCTGCCCGGGAACGAAGACGTCACCGCCATTCCAGAAATGCCAACAAGCCCGCCACCCGAAACGCCAGCCATCAATGCCGTGAATGTCAGTCCTAAAGCAAAGTCGGAGACCAAGGCGCACTCCATGGAATCCCAAGCAAGGTTCTCGCTCTTCCCCACCTCAACTGAGTATCGCAGAGGCTCCAACGCGCCGCTGACTGGGAACATGCCGGAAGGCAGACGAGAGTCCAATGCATCGACGAAAAGGGCGCAGAAAGCGGACACAACTTCCATGCCTCCAGGTAGCATTTTCGACAAGTTGGTTGCAGACATCAATCCTGCGAGACCGAATAGCCCTTTACCGTCATGTGCTCTTAGCAGTACTTCCAGTGATCACAGCAGTCTGCACGACAAGATCATCACAGTCGACACAACTATCCAGAAATTGATACCAGCAATCGTCCAGACACCAGGTAAGCCTGTGGATCGACCTCGCACGAGTCGCGAGAGTCACAGCAGTAATGGTAGTCGTGGCAGCCGAGGTCGAGATCGAGATCCTGAAAAGACATCTCTCACAGCGCGTCCTTTGGTAACTCGCATTGATTCGAAAGACATGCTCAATACGCAAAGCCTTCTCACAACGCAAAACCCCACTCCGCCTCCGGATAAGCCTCTACCAAAAGTACCTGGACCCATGAAAGGAACTCAGCTTCGAGGACCACTACCCAGCCATACACCCCCAGCACGACAAGCAGAGTGGAGCGACCTGAAGATCATCGGCGTCCAAGAGCATATCGCCATCCCACATCTTCAGACCAGATTTCCCGCAAGCGATGCCTCGATCAAAAGTGCCAAAGAGCAACAATCTCACATCGAATCACTATTTCCGTATACGAAGTCGCGACTCGCGGATGTCTCAGATCAGCGGATAAAGGATATGGACGATAATGGCATAGCGTTCCAAATTGTGTCGCGGTCAGCGATAGTCAACCCTTTATCCATGGACGCAGGAGCTGGGACAGCGCTGACAAGGCAATTGAACGACGAACTGAAATGGGCCGTGGACGAGAATCCAAAACGTTTCGCAGCTCTTGCCGAGCTCCCATTCCAGAGCCCAGAGCTTGCAGTCCGAGAATTAAGAAGATGCGTTCTGCGACTCGGCTTCGTCGGAGTAATGCTGCACGGAAGCGTGGGCGGAAAATTCCTAGACGATCCAATGTTCGATGAAGTTCTCACGGCATTCGAAGAACTCGATGTCCCACTCTTCTTACATCCCGGTACACCACCACAAACAGTCACAGACGCATATTACAGCTTCCAAAACAAACCGGACAGTTTAACGGCAATGCTCGCTGGACCGGGATTCGGTTGGCACAATGAAGTCTCAATTCACGTCCTACGACTCGCCATTTCAGGAACTCTCGACCGCCATCCAAAACTCAAGATCATCATCGGTCATCAAGGCGAAATGCTACCCATGATGTTACATCGTTTCGACATCATGTTCTGCCCAAAACTCTTCGGTCTGGAACGATCGGTCTCGCAGATGCTGAGACAACAAGTGTGGATTTCGATTTCCGGATTTTTCTCCATGCCCGTCACAATGTTGACGATCCAAACCTGGGGAGTTGAGAAACTTTTGTTTTCGAATGATTATCCTTTGGTTGAGGCGGAGAGGGTTCCGGATTTTGTCAGGCGTTTGGGAGATATGATTGCACCTGGGGAGTTGAAAAAGATTATGCAAACGAATGCCGAGGGGTTGTTTAAGTTTAAGGCGGATGAGTGTGGGAGGACGAGGTCGAATCGGAAATGGACTATGATTTTGTAAAAAAACAAAGGTGGATTTTTGGGAGTTCTGGTTGTTTTGGACAATATGGTCACGGCCGAAGTGGTCACGGCCGAAGTGAAGTGAATGTCATCTACTTGGTGTATGTATATCAGTAGTTCTATGCCGTTGTGCACATCTGGAGTGCACGATGAATTCGACGAGGCCCATGCTACGGCGCCCATGAGCCTTCTGTCGTGTGTGCTTGGATATGTATATCAGGCCACGCACCAGAGTTCTTGTTCCTGGTGTCGACGCGGTTGTTCCTGCCAGGAGACCGTCGAACCACTTCACGGCGGCGTGGTGATTCGACAAGCCACCCAGAAGAGTTCCAAGAGTTGGCACCGTAACAACCAGGTAGCCGCAGAGGTTGTTACTCAGGCTAAAGCCCCTGAGTAGAGAAGTCATGCCACGAGTCGGCATAATTGATCCGAAGTCATGATAACACTGCCGAAAACGTGGCATCTGCCGACCCGGCATATCCACGCGCCGATGGAGCGCCTTGGATGCCTATTGTTAGCAGTGGGCATATAATAGGCAGAGTGAGATCGCTTTTGCAAGTGGCATTCGTTCGCTTCTGGATGTTCCGGTTGGACGCATCTTCGCAACAGCGACGAGGTTGAGCCGCTGGCGTTCTGACTTCTACTTTTGGTGTAAGGACGGACGTTCTGGAATCTCCTCGCTGTCGCCGGCATGCAGGCGAGGGCCGAACAACCAGAAGCCTATGTCTGGACTTGGAAGTTGGTACTGTAGTATTATTCCGGTTCGCATCGACGCCGCGCACCTGCTCGCCATCTCCTCGAGGACAACCATGTGGCGAGGAAAGGGTCAGGTTAAGGCATTGGCTGAAGCCTGATGGGCACGCGGTTGTCCACTGAAAGAGCAAGAATAATATTGCGGGAAATTGGGACAGGCCACGGCGCAGCAGCCAGCGAAGCGACTATTACCCCATGGGATGAGATCGTGCAATGCTTGGTGATCGAGAAACGCAGTTAGGCACAGACGCAAGTGTCTGCTGTTTCTACTGGACTACTGCGCGACTCGGGTCTATGGAGTCTGGCTTAGATGCTAAGACACTGTCCAGCATTCACTGTATCTTCATGCGGAGAGGAGCCGTCGAGCTGCCAGTGGATGGATCATACGGTCGAACAAGGCGCGAGCGATGATACGAATATGCTATGTCGGTGGACTTGCGAGCGAGATCTGGCTGGATACTGGCGAGCGAATAACTATGTACAGGCTGTTGGCATGTGAACGACTGGGGAATTGTTCGCGGTCGGTGTGGTTCCTTGCAAGCATTCCTTCTCGAACTGTGCAGTGTGCACATTGACAAGCATGGGATCGCAAGAGCCAATACTGGCAATATATCCATAAAGGCACATATGGCGGCGGTATCGTTGCGTTGGGTGCGAAAACAGCGAAGCACAGATGCTCCGCCAAGAAGCCCCCTCTTCTTTCACCTCGAACGACACCCCAACTTCGAACCTTGTTCCAACAACACCCTGTCGTTCTCGATCACATCCACCGTGCGCGGCATTGACGGCAACGCTATGATCATGAGGAGCACCATGTTACACCAGCCATCTCATTTCCTGCTCCCTCCCACTCCGCTCGGGCAGAGAACATTCCTTGTCTCAATATTGGCCTGGCCAGTGACCACTGACCATGGACCTCTGGAGGTGATGTAATCTCACCACGAACAAATCAGCTCGTCAGGCCGGCGCACAACTCGGTTTCATCGCTCACGAGATTTGGTGCAGCATATCATACTGTACGTGGGATGTGAGATCTATATGCTGAAGCCAAGTCGCGATGACAACAGCTGGCAAAGCGCAAATCTCTGGCCTCTCTGGTGATCTATCTGGAAGGTTTGGGGAGCAATAGCTACCCTTGGAGATGATCCCTCTCCCGCCTCTTCTCCGCGGCACCAACCCATGCTCATGTCGACTTCGCACTGCGGTCTCATGATCTTTGACTGGCAGCTTCTATTGGTATTTCCCGCGTGTGACAGTTTGAGACGATGAGAAAGTGTGCTTGGCCACTTTTCCACCAATCCAATACAGCTCAGACGCTCTCGATCGTCGCTACGGCCCTGTCGAGGACATGCATATTGCCCATCTGGATGACGGCAGTCTGATTCATGTCCTGTTCTTCAGAGTGGAGACTTCCTCTTGAGGACAAGCCAACAGCCCGATCATATCAATCCTGGATGCTAGAGCTCTACGGTCCTGCCATGACAACGACTGACCTCATCGGAGAGGAGTTGTGCGGCCAGCCGTAGGCGCCGGCGGCATCGTAGGTATATGTGTCACTTTCGCTCCTGCCAAAACCTTCGGCTCTCACTCCACCGTCAGCAGTTCCCCTCGATACAGCCAGCGAGTCCTACTTACGCAGCCAATAGACAAGATGGATCAGATCGTGAAGCGCAACGACGCAGTACGCACCAATGGCTACTGCCAGAATGGCAAGTGTGTTGACATTGCCATCACTGAGCATGGCAGTGACTTCTACTTCGCCATTTGTGCGGTGATGGGATTCGTCGGATTGGGAATTGTCGCAGCTTCCTACACTCGGCCAAGGACTGATCGCGTCTTCTTCTACATTTCTGCTGCGATCAATCTTACTGCCTTCGTCGCGTACTACTCAATGGGCTCTCATCTCGGTTGGACTCCCATTGATGTAGAGTTCCAGCGCAGCGATGACAAAGTTGCGGGCGTCAATCGTGAGATCTTCTATGCTCGTTACATCGATTGGTAAGCATGCTTCACGGTCGCATCTGAAGCCACAGTTGGCGCTGATGAAGTAACAGGGTCATTACTACTCCGCTTCTGCTGCTGGATCTGCTCCTCACCGCTGGCTTGCCATGGCAGACGATCCTGTGGGCGACGTTCCTTGACGAAGTCATGATCGTAACTGGACTACTTGGAGCTCTCGTCAAGACTTCCTACAAATGGGGATACTACACCATCGGATGCGTTGCCATGTTTGGTGTATTCTGGAGTCTCATCGGTCAAGGACGCCTGCACGCTAAGCATCTCGGCAGCGATGTCTCCCGTGTCTACTTCCAGTGCGGAATCTTGACCCTTTTCATTTGGACTCTGTACCCAATCGCCTGGGGCTTGAGCGAAGGAGGAAACGTGATTCCTCCAGACTCCGAAGCTGTCTTCTATGGTGTGCTTGACTTTATCGCGAAACCAATCTTCTCTATCGCGCTCGTCTGGGGTCACTGGAACATCGATCCGGCTCGCCTAGGTCTGAAGCTCCGGGACTACGATGCCGACATTGCCTACCATGGAAACCCAGGTACGTCGAACGGAGCCGCTGCCGATAAACACTTCGAAGCCAATGGCACCAATGGTGTCACTGAGGGCGAGGCTGCACCTGCACCCGCTGTTGCTACCCAGTCCGAAACAGTCTGAGAGGCTGACAGTGTGTGTGAAGCGTAGCTGTCGCCGTCATGACTCAGCACCATCTACGACTATCACGAAGCGGATAGAGGGAGAGAGGATGTTAGCGAAGAAAGTAGGACTATGTTTCCGGCATGATACCCTTGGATGTATGTTGCAGCTTGATAATGATTTGGGAGGAAGTAATGGCCAACGATGGGGCCTGTCGACAATCGTTTCGGCAAAAGTATAGCAGCTACATAAGTAGCATAATACTCGCTATGGCCGCGCACGTGAACCTTTCCAACAATTTGCGTGGTCGGTGAAGTGTCGTCAATGTGTGCATCGTATGTCGAAGTGCGGAAAATCTGCGCGTCAGCTGATATTCTAAGCCTTTCCGCACCTTTCCTATATTGTGCTAATGGCAGAACATGGTATTGCAGCTGCCAGCGCCGAAATCTCGAATCAGCTGGAGGTACTTGACCCTTCACTTCACGCACCGGCCGCTCGTGTGCCGCACGCGACATCGTCGCTGAGAGACAGATCATAGACGAGATGACATGGGACGTGGAACATGGAGCACCGGAGGAGCTTATCACAGAAGCTCCTAAGCGGCCGCAGAGACCACTGACCACGGACGAGAAAATGGCTGCGACCACCTTCACCGTGAAGTCCCGCGGTGGAAGCAGTGACCATGAGAAGGACGTCTCTGCACCGTCGCGCCACGACAATGGCATATTCGCCAGACTCCGAAATCTCGAGACGACAATGGACAGGAAACTAGGAGTCGAATCTGAAGCCATTGACCGAAAGCTGCCTGGAGATCGGAGCCCACAGCCCTGGCACGCACAACTCAACATGGCTTTGATCTGGGCATCTGGAACGATGAACATCTCTTGTTTCGCTACGGGCTTCTTGGGCTGGGAGTTCGGCTTGTCTTTGAAGCAGAGCATTCTCATCACCATCTTCGCATCGATCTTGGGAGGGGCGGTCTCGGGATTCTGTGCCACCATGGGTCCTGCTACAGGCTTGCGACAAATCTCGATTGGTCGATACAGTCTAGGATGGTATCCGAACAAGATTATTGCCGCCTTGAACACGATCCAGCAGCTCGGCTGGAGCGCTGTGGGTTGCATTACCGGTGGCCTGGCTTTGACTGCAGTTTCGAATGGAGGCGTCAGCATTGTGCTGGGAATCATCATTATTGCCGTGTGCAGTCTGGCGATTAGCTTCATCGGACTCCGTGCCATCCTGGTCTATGAGAAGTATGCCTGGCTGGTATATTTCATCATCTTCATCATCATTTTTGGCATGACTGGACCATATGCCGACAACTCGACTCCTTCTTCACTCACAGGCCTGGACTTCAGCGGGACTGTGCTTAGCCTGCTCGCGATCGTTTATGGCTCTTCTGCCAGCTGGGCTACTATTGCTTCGGATTACTACGTGCACTATGCAGTGAATGTGAGCCGGGTCAAGGTCTTTCTCATGACGACGTTTGGCATAGCCATTCCAACCAGCATCGGTATGGTCGCTGGCTGTGTCGTCAGCTCTGCACTTAACAATCGCCCAGACTGGAAGGACTCTTACAAGAATCGTGGACTGGGCTACCTGATCAACGATATGCTGCATCCAGAAGGCTTTGCGAAATTCATCCTGGTCTTGCTTGTTCTGTCTGGTATCAACATGAACATCATGAACACTTACAGCGCAGCTTTGTCTTGTCAACAGTTTGCTCGACCTTTTGCCAAGGTCCCTCGCTTCATCTGGACCATATTGTGCTTTGGCGTGATTGTGGCACTTGCACTAGCAGGGAGAAATCACCTTCTCACGTATCTTCAGAACTTCCTGGCACTTCTCGGCTACTGGTGCACGTCTTACTTTGTGATTGTGTTCTCCGAGCACTATTTCTTCCGAAAGGGCAACTTCGACAATTACGATCTTGCAGGCTGGAACGAGCCAAAGCGAGTTCCACTTGGCATTGCCGGAGGCGCTGCATTCGCTCTCGGTGTAGTTGCCTGGGTCATGGGCATGGTCGAGACGTATGTCGCACTGTGTTTTGTCTCACACAGGATCTTGCTGACTCTTCTGCAGATGGTATATTGGCCCACTAGGCAAGCTCATTGGATCAAGCGGCGGCGACATTGCCAATCAATTCACCTTTGTTGTGACTGCTTTGACCTATGTGCCGGTGAGATACCTCGAGCTGAAATACATCGGACGATAGCATTGCATAGCAACGATATGAACACGAATCACGAAGGACACACGGGACTGTCTCCTCACTCACGTTTCAGGTCCCAAAATTGAAAAGCTGTACTTCACCCTGCACGAGACATCGCGCATGCCAACTTGGCTTTGAGACAGTACCAAACATGTCTCACGCACGCGAGAGCGGCGTCAGAGACAGGCGACCATAAGTCTCGACCTCTTGTCTCGTATATCCCCTGCTGATAAGTCACATCCAGGTCAAGCCAGCTGCGACCAAGTTGAGTACACATTCCCTCATCGATGCGAGAAAGCTGGCCAAACAATTCTGACGATCATATGCTGCTTGTAACTTCTTGTTTGCCAAAGTCGCGAAACATGCTGGATACATACTCGGTGGTAGAAGAGATGGACGAGACGAGGCAATGGCGGAGCAAGATCTTTGACATACTCATCGCGACCTTCCAAAGCGCCAGTGTAGCGTTCATCAACGTGCTAGCCTTGATCATGCTGGAGACAGCCCGTTATATGGTCCCCCGCCTGGCCGACAATCTTACTCAACCTCGAATCCATATTGCCTCTGTTCCGATTCCAACGCGGAGAATAATCCTCTTGAGGCTGGGCATTTGCGGGTTGCTCTGCCTGGCAACGCTGTCGCTCTTGGACGAATGCGACGCATACGCATACCTAGCCCTCAGCTGCTGGTTTTCCATCATCCTCATAGTTTGCAGCCTCAGCGCGGTGGCATTCGCGAGGCTCGTGCGACTGACTGGTACAATCCTGCGCTGGATATGGCATACTTATCACGACGAGATCGTCATGGCAATTTTGTGGGCGGCAGTCGCTTTCCAGCGTCTCGGCATTCAGCTATCATACAATGCGCCATTGATGGCAGCCGCCTTCCAAAGCTATATCGTTCGGCTCTGGATCTACGCGAATTGGCTGTGGGAATGGTACATTTATTGGGTCATGGACAGGTGAATAAATTAATTGCCGACATCAAGATGGAGAACATCCCCTTCCGCTTCTAAAGGTTCTGCCATCGCAAAGCTCCCGGCGATGCACCAGGAGATCACTCAGGAACGGGTCAAGCGACGAAGCAAGGACGACGGCGAACTTCTCGTGGCCACTCAACAACCAGCACCAGAAGAGTCGTCGCTAGTACCGCCTTTCCTCCGCCTCCCCGAACAAAATCTACGCCTACGCAACATCTCTCTCCGTGACAAAGCCCGCTCTTCCACCAAGCAATCCACGCCGGTTCACTCCAACATTAAAATCTCCACCCTCCCGCCCCTATATAGCTCAACTCAAGTCCTCCACGAAGTAATCCCCATCTTCTTCTTCTCCTGCAACACCCTCTCAACCGTGGACATGCGTCTCTGGTACCCTTTTCCGCTCAAATTGAAAGAAAAAAAATTCAAAAAAATCTCGCGGCCAGATATTCTGCACAGGGCGCAGGTGTTTTTCTTTGGTGGAAGAGGAAGAGGAGGAGGAAGATTTCGCTAATTTGTGGTGAATGAAATGGAAGCCTGGGTCATGGAGGAGAGGAGAGGAGAGGAGAGGGATTGAATAACAAGTCCCGAGAAAACCCATATCGATGGCCACACTTTCTCGGGAGGTCCTTTATTGAGAAATCTTGATGTTGCGCCACAAGAGTAGTTAATACAGCAGTTCCTGTGGAGCCGCGCGATCCGGATTTGTGAGATTGAGGTTCTAAAAAAATTCTTCGAGTTCTGCTCAGGTCGAAAAATCATTTTCGCCCAAGTTCTGCCATGTCGAAGGACTTTCGTAGGAGCTGCCGTTGATGCCTCCTTATCTTTGAGCGAAGTGCTTGGTGAGTGGATTCACTAATAGGTGATAGACCTTCTTCGACTTCGAGGTTGTGATGCCTTGATATCAGGTCCAATGTTCCTACGGGAACACTAAAAAAAGTATAAGGCGCGACGCGTCTGATCGTGGTCTTTGGCAACGAGCAATCTTTGAGCTATCTAAACAAACAACGCTCGTCAAATCGACCACAAAGGTCGCTCTGGCCGTGTTTCTTCTCGTTTGCGACAAGATTCATATAAAGCTCACTCTAGCCTGGCCGCCCCTTCAATCGCAGCGAGACAGTCGAGCGCCCGTCGGCGTCACGATACGATCTTCCCAATACGTAGTAGTCGCGAATGTGTTCTCAGATCTCTTCACAATGAGAACGTCTTTTCGGCGAGATATTTCAGCTCCTCCCACTTTCTCTTCGGAGCGAGGATCACTTCCCTCACGAGCTCCGCATCCTTGCGGTTTGCTTCGAACATCTTGCTTCGGAAGGCATCAAACACTGTGCTCAGGGTGTCGTCCGGACGAAACCGGAAGGCTTTCCGGTATCTTCTGTCGGCGTAGAATGGGCCGCCGAGGAAAGACACATCGATGACAATCTCCCGTAGGTCATCTTCTGGCCGTGCAATCCGAATCTTGCGCCACGTGGCGTCTTGCTTATTCTGCGTCTTGTCGAAAATAAGCAGTGACTTCCAGTCGTTCCTAGGAAAATTGACGTCGATCTCTCGCAATCTGAACTTGCCACAATGGCTGTCGTCCTCTAGCGCAGTCGGCAAAACGGTGATGCCAAGCTGCTTCTTGAACAACCAGTCCAACGGGGCGAGCACGTCGCGCTTCCCGCAGGTAGAAAGCAGTAGTTGCGTAGATCCATCGATGCAATTCTTGAAGAATGAGTTGACGCGCCGAAGCCTTGCAAGATTGTAGGCCGTCTTCCGTCTCTTCCTGACTTTCTTGTTCATCTGAAGGTATGTAGAGAGCTCGAGCAAGATCATCTCCAGAAGCTCAGCAGTACCAAGGACTTCCGCGGCAGCCTTTGCCTCTCGCTTTGGCGGGCGGGTCTGGAGATCACTTGGTCAGCATACCATGGATGATGCAAAGAATGTCAGGAAGGGGCACGTGCCTTGCGGGGTTTGGTTGTCGCCATGTTGTGGTCGATGGCGGTAGAAAGGGAAGACTAAGAGAAAGTGGTGTTGTGCCAGCCCCTCGAATTTGTTTTCTGTTGCTAGGTCGAGCAATGTTGCCTGGGCCTTGGCAACGGGCATGCATGTGAAGCTCGCTGCTCAACGATTAAGAATCCAGAAGTGATGCCTTGCGGTCATACCACAACACCGTTCCTGAGGTCCAAAGTGAGGTTCCTGCAGTAAAACAAGTGCCGAGAAGCACATTTGAGGAGCGATGGGGTCGGATGCCAAATACGAGGGGCTTGCCCATTGAGCTTCACCAGTGATTGGTGCCAGATGAGATCTTCTGTTATCTGCCATGTATTGTTAAATTTACTTCGCCACGCCTTCATAAAATGCTCATCATGCATGCCACTGGTCGGCAAGATCACTCCCACAGTGTGATTCACACATATGCGATGCATGCAATGCTAATACTGTACAACAACCACAAAGCGATAGAGCAGGACGCACTCACGAGTCGCCGACGTAGACCCACTGCTTGGTCTTGCCTGCGCCCTTCTGCGCGAAGAGCGAGTTGAGGTTCTCTTTGATCGTCTCGTTCGTCAATTTTGGGAATCTGCAAATCCGTCAGCATCTGGTCGAACGTATCCACGAGGTCATTCGACTCACCTGCTCTTCAGTCCCTTCTGCAGCTCAAGCTTCCCGAGTGGGCTGCCGATGACCGCTTCCTTGAATTCCTCAAGGTCCTCCTTGCTCAGGGTCTTTGGAGCTGGCTTAGGTCCGCGCTTAATGACCTGAGACGCTGCAAGGCTCGTGATGGGACCTTTCTGACCTTCGGCTGCACCGATGAGATCATGTTGTGGCTGCGTGCCTGAGAAGTTCAGCTTTGGTTGCAGTGGCTGTCGCGGCGGTGGCATAAGCCCAGTAGTAGTATCGGTGATTGCGGTAACAGCAGGCTGCGCCGGCGCAGGTGCTGGCTTCTCCCAGTATGATGTTGAGAATGGATCGATTGTCGCACTCACAAAGCCAGGAAGGAGGAATCCAATCCTCATCCCTGACATCGCTTCTGGCTGCTCCTTGACATCGATACCATCAACGTGACGAATGCGTCCTCTCTCGTTCTCCCAACATAGGCCTGTGCTTTCCGGCGCCAGGCTGTCAGTGACGGCCTTTCGCTTGATCTTGATATCGTCTTCATCGTCCAAGAAGTCGTCCATCTCACCAGCATCGGCCTGACTATCAATCTCGTCATCTTCTTCGTCTCCAATCTCCTCGTCGCCTTCCTCGGGCTCTTCCCACTCTGCTTCAGAGTCTACGTCGTAGTCTGTATCCGGTCGTGCCCGTGTGAAAGGGTTGCGCGATACTTTGCGCTTGCGCCTAGGTGATCTGATCTGGGTGTATGTGCCGTAGTAATCTGGTCTGACGTCCTCGTCAAAATGGATATGCTTGACAGGGATTTTTTGAAGGAGCCCTTCTCCAGATTGATCCTCGACTTCTCCGGTCAGATCAATCAATTCATTCTTGAGACCTCGAAGAGCATTAACAATCTTCTGGATGTTCGCCTCTGGAATTCCACGGCTGTTCTTACTCTCCTCCTCATAATAGTTGCTCAGATTCGCATACGACTGGCAAAGACCGAGATCGTATTTCTCTTGAATTGAAGGATCGTTGAGCTCATGATCGAATCGGTCCTGATCTGCCTCGGAGTGGTCCGGCACAGGTGCCAAGCTTCCAGTTGGTGGTAGTTGAAAGGGTAGAAATGTTCGCTTGTAGTCGCCAATACTGGGCTTCTTAGCCGATGTGGAAAGAGGCGTGCCCTTCGAGGGTGATGCAGAATCACGAATCTGATCTGCGAGTGCGTCGAACGGCGGTTCGAGAGACAGCGACTTGCGCCTAGTCCGTGGCTGTTCCTCGTCGCCACCTGAAGTGCTTCTTGCCGGTGTCGATGGTTTCCCGGCAAAGAAGGCGCCTAGTCTCATTTGCTTGCGTTCTTTGGCCAGCTTTTCTTGTGCTTTGCGTTCTTCCTCAAGCTCCTTCTCGCGCTTCTTCGCCTCCCTCTCTTCTGCTTTGGCACGCTTCTCTTCGTCCTTACGCGCCTTCTCTTCAGCCCTCTCTTCGTCTTTGCGTGCCTTCTCCTCAGCCTTCCTCGCCTTCTCGGCCTCAGCTTCCGCTTTCTGCTGCTCCTTTAGGGCCTTCTTCTCAGCAGCCTCGCGTGCCTTGGCTTCTTTGGCTTGGGCTTGCTCCAGCTTCTCTTCAGGTGTCAACTTCCGACGCTTGGCTGGTGGTGGTCCAGGGGTAGACTTTGATGCAGCAGCTGGAGCGGTGGACTGAGTAGCGGTAATGGTACTTGAATTCGGAAGTGCATTGCTTGACGCGACTTCAACGCTGCTCTCGATTGTGCTGCAGCTGGGAGCCGGAGATGCTGCGCGCTTCCGTTGCTCTTTGTTGATGCTGCCATCTGGACTGGCATTGCTAGATCCTTCTGTATCTGGTGGTGTCGGCATGATGAACTGCGTGCCTTTTGTATTAAGCGGAACTCTTCTCGGTGACTCGTGTGAAGGCGCTGGACGTTTGCGTGAAATGGGAGCGGGCGGCGACGAGATGACGTCGGCCATTGAGTGTATATATCGTATATTCTCCAGCGCGTCAGCAGGCAGACACGCGGGCAAGTGAATGTTGAAGGGTGCAGTGTGAAGCGTGAATGCGGGTTCTGGTGGACGTGAAAGCGCCACGCGTCGTGCAGCTCGGAAGGCGCGTCCAGGCTGCCAAGAAGTCGGCGCTCCACTCTTCTCTCACAAGCGTTATCAATCTCATCTTCCTTCATCGACATATGTTCAGAACATGGTCGAAATGGACGAAGATGACTTCGACGATCTCTTCAGCGAGATCGAATTGCTGCAGCCCTCACCGCAAGGGTCACTAATGGATAGAACTACAGCGGCTGAGCATCATCTTGGTCAATCGTCAGTTGATGATCTCGATGCGTCGACAAACGCACGTAGAGAAGACTACACATTGGATGGAACACATTCACCAGCGAAGCAGACAGCAGTCGACAGACGGGTCGATCCATATCTGATGCCGAACATGACTGACTGCTCCAGTGGCCGTGTCATCGACAAGATCGAAGCTGTTATGGAGCAGATGCTCGATGCCCTACTGCATGACAAGACCGACATCTGTATCACTCTGAGAACCAGACGCGCGGCTTCGACCAATAAGTCCACGACGCTCCACTTCCCTGGCAAATCCGAAGATGAAGCCTGGAGATTTGGTATGTATCACTGCTGAAGAACTTCAATTTATAAACCATACTCTGACCGGCCCATCAGCTGTCGTTCTTCGCATCATGGAGCTTATGCACGAAGCTCTTCGCAACGATGTGGTCATCTCAAAAAGGTAGATCGTCATCTTCCATTTGTAGACACACTTGCTGCTCACTTTCAGCAGAGATATGTTCTATCGAGATCCTGCTCTATTCGGGAGTCAGAGACACGTCGACCGATTTGTGGATGATATTGCCTTGACATTCGCTGTTCCTCGTTCCGCTCTGAACGTCACCGCTGCCGCCAAGGGTCTTTTCGCGGGCGCATTCGAGCTGTGTCGCAGAGATGGCTCGACTATAAATGCCACCGCAGATCCAGAGGGCACCTTGATTCCCGCTCAAAAGGACATTCTCAGCATTAGCATGTCCAAGGTCAAGTGGATTCTCGTCATCGAGAAGGAAGCAACCTTTCGATCTGTCGCTAGCTCTGAGCTCTGGAGCATCATCATCTGCCAAGGCATCATCATGACCGGGAAAGGCTATCCAGACTTGTCATCTCGCGCCATGTTGCGATTCCTCAGCAGGCCGTCGCTGCAGAATGGCTTCTCCTCTCCGCCAGTATATGGCCTCGCAGACTTCGATCCGGATGGCTTTGGCATTCTGTCTGTGTACAAGAGTGGCTCGAAAGCTTTAGCCCATGAAACGGAAGAAACTGCCGTACCAGAAATGCAATGGCTGGGACTTCGCAGCGCACATCTGAGCTTAGCCGCGCGAGACATTCGCAGTTCTCAAGGTCTGCTCACGCTGAGTTCTCGCGATCGGAAGAAGGCCGTCAAAATGCTCGACGACAACGATGCGTCGCATTCAGAAGATATCGAGGCAAAGAAGGAGTTGCAGACAATGCTCATGCTGAATATGAAAGCGGAGCTGCAGCTCTTGGATGTCGTACCTCGTGGAATGACTGATCTGCTTCAGTCAATGTTCCAAGATATCGGCTCGACTTAGGCGAGGAAAGTATTCGTGCTCAAGCATTTGATATCGTTCATCACAGTCGCTAATACATCCACCCAATGGCCCGGAATTTGACACAATCCTCAACCAGCTACCGCAACAGGCGCCGCCCCACTATCATTCTTCTTATACTGCACCTTCGCCCTCATCTTCCTATACTCATCCTGCAGAATCGGCTCATACTTGACCGGGTGCTGCTCATCAACACAAGCCGGGAGGCACTCCACCCTCGAAAACGGATCCGGACTCACAAAATACGGAATCGAATATCTCGCCTTCGTCATCCTCTTGCCCGAGCTCGTATCATAACTATCCGACAGCTGCGGCAGCGTCACACGATGCAAAGTCGACTTCAACTTATCATTACTCCACCGCATCAACAAATCCCCAACATTCATCACACAAGCTCCTTTAATCGGCGTAGCAGGGACAAACTTCCCATCTTTATCTTCAACCTCCAAACCCCCACAATCATCTTGAAATAACATCGTAATACTCCCCCAATCCGTATGCGCAGAAATCCTCGCGGCTTTCCCTTGTTCCAGATCTTCGGCTGGGATAGGAGGATAATGTAATAATCTGAGCTGATTATTATGTCCCGTATGGTGTTTGATCAAAAACTCAGAATCTTCCAATTCTAACCCCACCGCAATGGCTCGTAAGATTTCTTGCGCGGCTTCATTACAATCCCAGAAGAATTTCGTCGTGAATTCTCGGAAACCGGGATAACTGACATCAGATGAAAAAATCAGCGGCTTTACATCGCTTCACTCGCTTCGATCTAAACTCACATTTCCTCAGGCAACCAAACATTATACTGATTCGGACACTCTTCACTCCCAATCTCATAACTCTCCTTCACATCCCCAACGCTCCTCAATTGCTCCCCGACTTTTTCGTCACCATCCATGTACTGAGTCACTTTCTCTAACCCAGGGCGCGAGTAGCCACGATGAACATCTGGACCGTCTGGGTGGGGTGCGAGCATTTTGGATTCCATGGGGAGATCGAATAAGTGCTTGGCTGTTGCGAAAGCTTGGTCCAAGAGGTCTTGGGAGACGCCGTGGTTTTTTATGTAGACGAAGCCTGGGTCTTGACATGCTGAGATGAGATCGCGTGCGACTTGGAGTTTGGCGGAGGGCGTTGTGGCGTTGTACCAGGCTGAGAAGTCGATGATTGGGATTGGAGATGAGGTGGTGGTGGACTCGGAGATGGAGCCCATGGCTTGCTTGTGATGAGTGGCTTATATAATCGCCGGTTTGTTCTGCGAGCTGGGATTCTGAAGATTTCGAGTGGTGGTTGCACTCGTGCGTGTCTGCTTCTATAGCTGGTTGTCACGATTGATGGCTCTTGCTATCTGGATGAGATGGAAGAATAAGAGCTTGCATGGAACAAGTGAGGTGAGATGTTTCGGCAGATGGTATACCGAAGGCGGTAAGCTTTACTATCATCTCAGAGCGCCTGCTGATTGCTGAAGTAGCTCTTCTTGCCCGATCTCGTGACTTGGTGTTATAGGTGCATTCGCTTTTGATAGGCACAGCTTGCCGGAGCCTGGCAGGATGGAATCGGCGCGGCTGAACTCGGCAGCCCTTTTCTTTCAACGAAGAGCAATCAAGGTTTCGTGAAATAGGCGGAAGGATGTGTAAGCAGATTGGAAGAGGTGGCAATGATCGCTATATTCTCGAGTTCCACCACTTCACTTCGGCTTGGAGTGTGCCTCAAGCTATGGGACTCGTGGTGGGAGTCTCGCTGATTAGTGCTTTCATTGCAGTCGTTGCTGCTGGCCGGGTTCGCAGTAGCAGCCATGACTAAGGAGAGCATGGGGTCTACCTCCTGTAATTAACTCTCACTCTACGTGACCAATGACCATCACAAAATATCAGTGGCCTGAGCCGCTTCCCATCATGAGTGTGCTGACAATTGCTACATGAACAATCCAAGTAGAGGCTTCGGACTAATGCCCTGCTCCTTCACCATCTTTAATCAACCATGCTGATGGCTTGATATTGCCATCGTCCCAGTTGACGTCGATGATGGAAGCAGCTGCAATCAGTGGTATCAACCAACGCGTCCCGGCCCAATGCAACGAACATCACATTCTCAGACGACGACAAGGACTATACCGTCGTAACAGTGGCAGGAGTCGGAGCCGGGGTTGGAGTCCCGCTACTGGTAGAGGTGCTGCGGAGCTATCGCCCGAGACCATTCAAGAACTTGATACCAAGGCTGGATCCTATTAAATAACGTCGTGTAATACACAAAGTATTATTCCTCAGTGGCGCGGGCTGCGACATCCCAGATTGTCGACAGCACCTGGAAGACATGATGCAGTCGAGGAAAAGACTCCTCAATTGACGACAAACGTACTCTCGCCACAACTCCTCCACCTCACGCTACCGACGCATACAGGAAATTGTCCGAAAAGCAGTTCCTCGAACGTGCAAGCGTAGCAACTCTTGCCGATTCTCGCGTGGCTTAGAACTAGTCGACAAGGATGCTGTCGATCAGTCCTGTGGAAAACAAGAATTTCTGCCACTATAGACATCACTTCACTCTATAACCCTCCTAGTTCCTAACGCTACGAACTATCTCAACGCGTGGTTGACAAGCATATGGAGAATTGACGTACTTGGCAGGGCAAATTGGCATCCCCATTCATCTGCAGATGCTCAACATGAAGACGACAAGCCGTGTAGCGAGACCAATCATGGCTGCTAAGTGCCGACGCCACGACTACTTCACCGCGAAGTGAACATGGATGCTGCCAACGCAGACACATCGGCGGTCTCCTACTTGGCAGATCAGCTACTCGTCCACAAATGCTGAGCATTGTGGCGAGAGCTGCCGACCAAGCATCAGCCTTGTTTGAAAGATGGGTACAGTAAAGGTGGCGAGTCGAGTCGATCTCAATGTCGTGTAGAAAAGATGTACCGACTTCGGTTATACATTGTCGGATCCAATTCCTGCTGTCGTTGAGTTTTGATGGCGTAGGTGGTGCTTCTCCAAAGAGACGTGAAACAGCGTCGACGATTTGAGTATAAAAAAAAAGAAGCACTCGGACCGTGGATAAGTTTCCTCACAACTAGCTCAAGCTCGTAAAATTTTCGTGACTACAGTTTCGAATTCTCTCACAAACGACAAGAAGGCCCGACTTCACAAAAACTCAACATGCAGCTCACCACCCTCTCCTTCGCAGCCTTAGCCGTTGCAGCCCCAGGCCTCACCCGACTCTCGGCACGACAAGATGCTGCTGTGTGTTCCGGCAGCTATCAACCTCAATGCTGCGCTACGAATATTTTAGATCTTGCTAGCCTGGACTGTGCCAATCGCAAGTCCCCCAAGTACTCGATCTGACTTGACCATTGCTGATTGATCCACTTAGCACCTGAGGATATCACTTCTACAGATCAATTTAAAGAACAGTGTAGTGCCGGAGGACAGCAGGCGTTATGCTGTTTGCTTCCGATCGTGAGTTTCGATGATAAGCGCCGGGGTTCTGTTCTGCAATGGACGGTGCTGACGATGGGTAGTTGGAGCAAGGACTTATCTGTTCCGAGCCATGAAGAGAGGGGACAAAAGGAAGCACACCTCGGAGAGACATGAAGATAAAATCAAGATTCCGAGGCTTAGAAGATCGATGAGATAAGGGAGCTGTAGTGGACAAGAAGGAAATAAATAAACGAAACATCTCAAAGCTGCGCAAAGCCAATTCGACTCCACGGTTGCATAAATCATTTAGCTCTCTCTCTCTCTCTTTCTCTAGACATGTCTTGGCTGTGAGGCACTGTCCATAAGCCTGCTTTCATTCACCGAATCTTACTTCATCTTATAATTGTCGTCTATGAAGCCGTCTTATTACCCCCATGGCCCTGCTGGGTAGTATATGGTCCAACAGTCGACAAGCTTGGGATCCTGCCAAGCAAGAACTCGAGCTGTCTAAATGCCGCTCCTGGTGCATACTGTGGAATTTCTGTGCGAAAGTTAGCATACGATCTCGTTTA
The DNA here is from genome assembly GCA_001578225.1 of Pseudocercospora musae. NCBI lineage: Eukaryota > Fungi > Ascomycota > Dothideomycetes > Mycosphaerellales > Mycosphaerellaceae > Pseudocercospora > Pseudocercospora musae. Next base: position 66,670 of record LFZO01000027.1, on the reverse strand, counting down.
CAAGTAAACACTTCTTCCTGCACTCACCATGTCCAGCGCCATTGACAGTGCAGAAAGTTAGTCCGCGCTCAGTATGCGTTGTACCAAGAATTCCTGCTCCAGCCAAGTTCGTATACAGTGGAGTTGGGGGAATCGGTTGATTCAAGATCTCATTGATAACGATAGCATCGTTTGATGGGTAAGGAACGTAGAAAGGATCCGAGGGTCGCTTTTGGAAACCTTGCTTGCCGTTCCAAGTCATGTTCTGGATTGTGGCAAGAGATCCATTAGCGAGAAGCAAGTAGTCCAGCCAGCCGTGTCCGAGGAGCACATTGTTCGTCTTCTCAATGACGTGAGGAAGAGGTCCGAGAGCACTTGGTACACTGCGGTCGCCTGGTCCGACGTTGAGACCGAGGTTGTCGTCGCCGCAGATGGCATAGTTGGTCGGTGGTGCATTGATCGCTTTCTGCACGTCGGACTGGTTGAAGTAGTTGTTTGGTCCCCAGCCGAGTGATGGGAATCCCAGCTCGTCCCACAGGAATGGGCAGTAATCAGTCAAGTGGTAGACGTTGAAGCATGGGTTGACGTAAATCTCTGCTGTGACAATGTCGTCCCAAACGGCGCAACCTGGCGCAGATGCGTTGGGTGCTGCTGGAAGTGGGCCTTTCGGTGGGAAAGTGAGCGCTGTTTCCATCCACTTGAAGTAGCCGCACTTCTTAGCTCGCTCGTTAATCTCCTTCATGAAGGTCTCATTGAGGCCGAAAATATTAGAGTAGTCATTCAAATGCCAAACTGAGGGAGCATAGGTGAGCACGTTGTCCTCGTTGATGGAGGGGTCGTTGATCTGAATGCCTTTCACATCGTAGTATTCTGTGTTATTGGCTTCCAGCATGAAGTATGAGATGTATGGGATGTACTGGCCAGCATATGACTCCCCAGTGATGTACACCTTTCGTCCAGTCAGATCGAAGGTCTCCATGAAGTTCTTCCAGAAAGCCATAAAGTCCTTGGCAACGATCTCCTCATTGATGATCTTGGCGGGCGCTCCCTTGGCAGCCGGGCTGAAGCCAGTGCCGATGGGCTGATCAACGTACACCATATTGGTCAAGTTCGTCCACGAGTATGGGTTTTGTACCGGACTGTAAGTACCCGATTGCCACAGGAAAGGTCCATTTTCTTGAAAAAGGCCGTCGAGAGATGAACACCCAGGTCCGCCGTTCAGCCAAATTGTGATCTCATCAGATGCCTTGGGATTTTCTGATGGGAAGAACCAAAAAAATAATCTGTTTTCGTCTGTAGAGTTGTCGCTGATTGGCAAAGTACCCGCGTATGACTCGCCAATGTCGAAAGGAACCTGAGGCAACTTGCTGCCATCGACCTCAAACTCTGTGCAGCACCCCATCAGTATCATGCAAAAAGTCTTCCAAGAAGTGTTGACACATACCCTTGGTCTTATTCGTCAAGTAAGGTGTTGAGTTCGATGCACTCCTGGCACTCAATCTTGGAGCTTCAAAACTCCTCCTCGGCTTCACTGGCGCTTTCCTGTGAGGATTCTGCAGACCTAGTACAACGCTTGCTCCCAAAGCAACGGAGAATAATGTCACTACCTTCATGATGAATGTTGTGGCAAAGAAGTAAAAAGCTGCAAAATCACGAAGCAATCCTGGATGGAAACATCAGACTATATTTCCTAGGCAAGACTCCATCTCCATCTGCAGCAACCACTTCCCAGCCTTCTCATTCGTCATAGCCTTTGAATTGAGTGGTCCATCGCGGTTCCCCGGCACCAGGACCTGTTCCTCGAGCTTCCAGGAGAGGAGAGGGGTGCGTGCATTGCAGCGGTGACGTCTTTTGTTATGATACGGTAGCAGTCCGTTTGGCGGAAAGATAAGGTACAAGCAATGTTAAGCTCGACCAAGCAAACGAGCGTTGGAGGTTTCATCAATGCTTGGCACGCCGTCATGCATCTTCACCTTCCACAAGTGGATTGGCTTCAGGAACGTGCGTCGGCTATCGTCGACTTGTTTGTTCGCCCATCATGGCGAAAGTAGTATGTACCTCACACGACTTCATGATCGATCTCGGAGACTTTGTCCAATGCAACAAAATTCATACGTTCGTATTCCCATCCTTTCATTCCATGCCCTTCAGGGAAGCATCCAAAAGACAGGACTTGCCATAGCAAACGCCAGTCTCTTCGCAATGCGTCTACCAAAGAGTGAAAGCAGGAATACTTTTCCTCCTATCAAATATTTCCCTGTGCCCGGAGCTCTGGGTATCATCCAACATTGACATCAGTCATCAACAACGCCATTTCCTTCGCAACGCTGATTGTCCGTGAGACAAAGCCGCAGTGAGACTCCCTTCTGTCCATCACATGTGAACTCCAGAAGCTCCAATCAAGGTCCACGTGTCGCGCTTCCGTAAATATTGCGATCTGCATTTCACAATGGCTCAGACCATGGCGGAATCAGAGAAGTAAAGCCTCCTGTCAGGTGAATGGTTCGATATGCTTACTTATTTGTACTTGCGCTTCAAGACCTTGCTTCCAGTAGACGTCACTCGATGGGTCTACGCATTTGAGCCTACGTGTGCATGGCCACTCTGAGCGCCACTGAGCGCTGGCCGCACAACAGTGCTGTTCGTGTACTGTGCAGACGGGGCGCCATGACACCTCACGCCTTCCATCTTACTACCTTCCGTAGAGTCGATGTTCGCCTGCTGTGAGGCAGAGTGACCTCGAATGCTTTGATACCACTCGAACGCGGAGATGCTTTCGCCTGAACCGCAATATGGTAGGTTCATGGGTCTATAGCGATCAACTTGTGGCAGATCCTGTGCTTGGGCTGCGTGTACTGACGAAGTGAGTAGCTCGACAGCGCGGACAATTTTCCACCGAGGCGCAACCCTTGGATGACGCATGTCTACAAGTATGCTCGGGTACAGCCAGAGAGCTACTTCAACGAGATCTTTGGGAGTATTCCCGGGAGGCCAGAGCGAGCACACCGAGAACCGAGGAGATGTGGATGCGCGTCGGCGCTGGCCGTGTAAGTATCCGTATTATGTGCCTTTGTCGCCTGATGGTGCTAACAATCTTGAAGCGGATTTCGAGTTGGTCGCGCACTGGTCAGGAGAGCGGGTGCTTAGCGAAGTCGGGTCAGATTCAGCTACTGTATGTCTGGCTCGGGATGGGGCGTCACCGTCGAGGCGTAACCCTCGGTCGAAGAATGTCTAGGAGTACTGTTCGGGCACAACCAGAGAACTACTTCAACGAGATCCTAGGAAGGAAACCCCCGGGAGGCCAGAGCTAGCACACCGAGGCCGAGGATATGCATCGGCAGGATTTGCGCATGCATGAAGCTGACGTCGCTTTGAGGACTGACCGCCGACGTGTAGTGCAACTGTCCATACCAGGGCCTGCGACTCAGTGCGATCGAAACATGCTCACATGGCTCAATCATCAGAGCGCCATCTTGTACCTTTTTCATCTGTTCTTAGCGAGTATCGCTGAGCGCTGGAGAAGAAGCTGAGAGGACTGCTTCATGGATGAGCATGGTGACCAGTGTTGCAGCGGGCCAAAACAAGATATCGGACCTCGACATCTGGGCCTTTCGACTATGCCACCCTACTCATCACCTCTACCAGCAATCACCTTTCTTATGCAGAGAAACTTATATCGCAGCGTCCCAGACCCCGTAGCTTAGATACGCGATGTATAGCATCTATCGTGCTTGTCGTCCGTGCTTGTCGTCCGTGCTTGTCGTCCTTCGCTCTGCCGTCCACGTTTGTACGCTCGTGGCTCGCATCGTCGCGGAGAGCCGCTTCAGCGGAGTAGCAGGTATCACCACGATAATCCATCTCTTGCTGTCTCCAGAACATCTACCTTTCCTTAGTGAAAGGACGCTCTGCTTCATGGCGAGCTCGCTCGAATGCTCCGCGTTGGCTTCTGCGATCGATCTGTACAGACGCATTTCTGCACACAGTTTTCCTTCGTAGGATATACCAGACCTCATTGCGCATATGCCAGTGATTGAATGACTTCTCCTGAGAAAGAAGCGGCAGACGCGCCATAGAGCCATAGAGCCTTCAGCGTGATGTTGTTGTGAGACGTGATGACAGCTCGGGTGCCGAGCTCCACTTTGCCGTGCCAAGACATTGACCCTCACTTCAACCCTCACTCCTCTTTATTGCTGATTTTGGTGCCATGCTCGGGATATTGCGCTCCAGAGTGTCACGATAGAGACCGAAGCATATTGACTCGACGCGAAGCAACACATCAACAAACATACCTACAGCAAAGTTTGACCTGAGTAGCTCTCTCGTTTCGTGGCGCAACGCAAATGCCGTGATGTATGCTGCCACACTCCTTGGTCTCTCAGAATCTTCTCCAGATCCGAGCGGTATGCCGAGGCCTGATGGAAACAGAGAGGTAAATAAGCCTTGGACAGGTGGGTGATGTATGTCATATCCCAGGCTCTTGCTTGCGAGCCCATGCAAGACGAACACCTAAACGTATTAGTAGGATTAATGGCGCCTCATTCGATACCTGGTCATCCTGCGCTCTAGGAGTCATCCCGACGCCCATTGCCTTATCCTCGGACCGCTTGCAAAGGTACGACATGGGTGGTCCCAGACGTTAGCGGTTGACAGTGAAGTCATTCTTCGGGTGTGCTCTCGGGGGTACCGTTTCTCGGAATGGCGGTGGTGGCCCGATCGTCACAGGCTGTCGCAGGACTACAGAATTACGGCGGAACAGTGTCAGTCGGCAAGATGTGCCGCAGACCGCGAAGCTGTATCATCGAGTCGTTAAAGGGAGAGCCCTTCGCCCCCGAGGCATATTTCCGACACCGTAACTGGTGGTCCTGAACTGTCAACCGAGGATGAGGTGATGCAGTCTGTCATCTCTACGTAGATAGCACGATGGCTGGGAAGATATGAATGGCGTTAGTCTTTGTTTGAATGAGAGAAGAGGTATACCATGCCGTGAGCGTGAGGTCAGTAGCTGGCAGTGGCCTGTAGTTCTATGTCGCTCATGTCTTCTTGACAACCATGAGTTATTGCCGAGGCTCTCCTTTCCCTCTACGCCTCTTCTAACAGGACCCTGTGTAAGGTAGTCACTCAGTGTACAGACAAGCTACGCATCCGAGAAATATGACAGCAGTAACAGGGCTTCGTCCACAATGCACGCGGCGGAAGCGGCCAAGCCTCCTGCCATTGAAGGATGCGGCGATCCGTCGCCCAAGGTTGCATCGCGAGGGAAGGATAAGGGAAGGAGGAGTAACATGCAGCCATCTTGGCTCGGGTGACCACCAAACAGCATGCCACAGCGTATCGTGGTATGTTCCACGAGAATGCTCTTTGTCCTGGCCATTAGTATAAGCTATCTCCCATGCTGCAGCTTCTGAGCTCTTCCAAGCTTTTGCAAACATGGAGAGTGACATAGAAGCCAGTAAAGGCGACCACATCGCCACAGCAGCGCGTCCGGAGCCTGATGTCGACCAGATGAAGCACGCCGATGAGAGGAAGAATGTTGGCACACTCGAGCGAAAGCTCAAGTCACGACATATCCAGTTCTTGGCACTCTCTGGAGCAATCGGGACTGGTTTGTTCGTTGGAAGTGGGCAGGTCCTTTCATTAGCAGGACCGCTGTCGACATTTCTGGCTTATTCCATCACTGGGTTCAACTTATTTTGCGTCATCAACTCTCTCGGAGAGATGGCTACATACCTGCCGATACCTGGTGCAGTCCCCGTCTACGCTGCTAGATTCGTGGATCCAGCGTTGGGATTTGTGCTGGGCTGGAACTACTGGTATCAGCTCGCCATCGGCGTGCCTATTGAGACAACAGTCTCTGCCATCATCATCGGCTTCTGGCCGAACAATGTCTCTACTGCGGTATGGATCACTGTTCTGACGATACCAATGGTCATCGTCAATTGCGTGCCTGTCAACTTCTATGGAGAAGCAGAGTTCATCTTTGGAGCGATCAAGCTGACCACCATCATTGGCTTGATACTTCTGATGCTCATCATAGATCTCGGCGGAGCACCAAACAATGACCGCATTGGCTTTCGATACTGGATCAACCCCGGTCCGATGAACGACTACCTACGTCCTGGTGCGCTGGGAAGATTTCTGGCATTTTGGAAAGTCTTCGTGCAAGCGACCTTCGCCTACGGTGGCAGTGAGATGTGTGTTATCGCGGCTGGAGAGACTCAAGACCCAAGACGAAATATTCCAAAGGCTGTTCGAAGGGTATTTTGGCGTATACTTATCTTCTACGTGCTTGCCATCTTCCTGGTTGGCATGTGCGTCTCTTCCGAAGATTCAAGACTGCTCAATGCAATTGATGCAGGCGCTCCCGGAGCCGCCGCCAGTCCATTTGTGATTGCAATCGTCAATGGAGGCATCCCGGTCCTGCCTCACATCATCAATGCTGTCATCCTTTCTTCTGCTTGGTCAGCCGGGAATGCATTCTTCTACTCTTCGACGAGAGTACTTTACGCCTCGGCCCTTGACGGCAAAGCACCAAAGTCTTTGACTTTCGAACGCTTTGGTGTACCATATGCCTGCGTTGGAGCTACAACTTTGCTTAGCCTTTTGGCATATCTAAATGTCTCGAACGGGTCTGCCCAAGTATTCTTCTGGTTCAGCAATATCAGTGCTGTTTCAACCTTGATCGTCTGGTGCAGCATCAACATCACCTATCTCCGTTTCTACTATGGCTTGAGACAAAATAGCATATCTCGAACTTCACTACCATGGAAAGCGCCTTTCCAACCATTCCTCGCTTACTTTGGCGTCTGCTTCTGCAGTATTGTTGCTCTCTTCAACGGCTTCGATGCCTTCTTCCCTGGCAAGTTCAGCGCGAAGACCTTCGTACCGCCATACATCGACATTCCCATCTTCCTAGGTTTGTTCTTGGGATACAAGCTCATCAAACGCACAAAGGTTGTCAAGCTGAGTGAAATGGACCTGTGGAGCGGCAAAGCAGAGATTGACATATTAGAAGGACATTGGCCCGAGAGAGTACCTTGCAACTGGCTTGAGAGAGTTTGGTTCTGGATGGCTTGAGCAGACGTGAATGGGCACACAGACCAGCACTTGCTGCAGGAACGGTCCCGCTCCGCATATGCATTTCTTGGCATCTGGGCTTCAAAAGCAGTTCTGTTACCGCTCTGCCCACTCCTGCGCGCGCTCCGACCTTTGTTGGCATCAAAGCATCTCCTTGACAGACCCCATCGTGCACTGAAAGCACCAGGCACCTGCGCTCTGACAAGGAAAGGCCCTGTGACGTTCTAGCCCTCAATGCCGACATGGCATACTAGCGTTCGGCAGCCTCCTACGGGCTGTCGCCCGCCATGGCGCCTTTTGCGCTCCTCAAGAGCCTGACATTGTCACTTACTCCGATTCTGAGACCCTCACCATCACAGCGAACGTCGCCGCGGCACCTTCGGATGCCATTGTTCCGATTGTGGGTACCTACACCAACGTAGCGCAAGCTACTGTTCTGGATGTCATGAGCTCTGCGATGACGCTTGCATTCGACAACGATGGAGTGCCCTATCCTTACACTGAGCAGACCTTGACAATTGGGCCACACATGTGGAACATTTACAAGGCTAATCACGATTCGAGCACCACTCGCACCATTGACTGCAGATTCGATGCTGTCCAATGTCAATCTGTAGGCGACATGACCTGCAGCGTGAGCAACGGAGATGCCACGTGTATGACAGCGCTATACGTGTAGTGGTGATCCGCAGACCTTTGCATGACAGCCATCAGACGATCATACACGTCGCCCAAAAGTCTTGTTCTTGACCTTCTGAATCTCACCAATCCCTGGATACCTCCTGGTGGCTTGCTGATGAGGACTCGCCTGCATATTGAATTCAAACCAGATTTCTCCATTTCCTGGGCAAGATGATGCTGGTATCGCTGCTGCTGGTCCGGCCGAGGATGTCTGACTTGAATGCTCGCGGCCAAGCCCGGTATTCATGATGATGCTGATGTAATGCACGTGTGGAGAGAAGGTCGAGGGTCTCCATTTCCTTGGCAAGATGATGCTGGTATCGCTGCTCGTTCGAGGATTGGGACACGCCCTAAGAAAACCCCATCAGCCACATGAGTGGTTCGGAGGGAGGAGCATTGGCTGGCGGCGAGAGCCACATACGCTGCTGCAATCACCTTCGAACCCTTGATAGTATCCTTAAAAAGCATGGTTGACACGCTGGATGGCGAAGAGCTGGAGCGCAGGCTGCGCGATTGCGCTGCCAGATGGTAGAACTTTATGTGTCGGGATTGCGTCTGTGAGCTCCAACAGAATCATCTCGCGCAGTTCAGCGGTCGCGAGGACCTTTGCGGATGCCGAAGCCGTCATATTCTCCATGTCGCCCTTGTAACTTTTCTGTACTCCCTGCAGTGGAACTTGGGAGGTTGCTGACTTATGCGGAAGTGCAGGATGGAATGCTGTGTGCAGATGATATGTGTGGTTGGTCCTTCTCGAGAATCTTTGAACTGTGGTGTTGTTTGTGCGTCAAAATGTGTATAGTCGATGCATGTGAGCGCGAATAAGTGGAGCTGCGCGAACTCAGCTTTCACTTGATCACTTGGCTTGCATATGCCGGCCCACACTTTCCTTTTCGCCCTCACTTCAAATGCGACTGGAGAAGAAAGAGCACAGCCAAAAGCGCTCGAGAACACGGCGGCGATAAGGTCCAGAAATATATCTCGTCGACTGCTAGACGTCCCAGCATGCAGGACCAGTCTGCTCTCCGACCTGTCGCGGAGCATCTTGAAGATGTCGACACTGCCCCAAGCCCAGATGTCCGTAAATTGTCAGCATCAGCGCGCGTCTTCGGCATCGGCGAACTTGTCGAACAGATTCTCATCGACTTTGCAAAAGCAAGATGCATAGAAAATTGGGCATTCAGTCTTCCGATGCGGCCGATAAAAGAACTCTTCGTCCTTCAAAGAGTCAACCAGAAATTCGCCCTCGCCATCCGTAGTAGCGCGCCGCTTCGCCGCTACATGCTTCTTGAACCAGTCACCGACCCACCAAAAATGGAGGTCGCCGCAGCATGGAAATCAGGATGTGGACTCGCAAGACAAACGGAAGACCCTCTCGACTGGTTGATCTTCGAGCTCAACATTGCCTGGTCGACCAAGTACATCTGCCCTCCCGATGCGCAAGATATTGCAGGTGTGACAATCTACGTGCTCAAATCCATAGCGTGGCACCAATACGATCGTTGGTGCAAGGACACGTGCAGGTACATTCATATGTCAAGAGAATCCGGACGAAGTGAAGGCCTTCTGCGGACCTGAGGCCAGATACCATTGTTCAGCAGGACTTGGGCGTCAAGAATTGCTGTGCGCTGGCCGCGTCCGCGTCGGGGACGACAGAACTTCAGAGCAAAAAAAAACAATCAAACCCTTGGCGATTTCTACGACCTGTACCAAGAGCAGTTGAAGCTTTCGTGCGGCGGACTTCCACGAGGGAAGAGTCTTCGATGGGCAGGTTCGAGTCGCCGTTCCTCAGAGCGTGGAAGAAATGCTGGTCTAGTTTCTGTGGCGGGCAAGATTGGCAGAGCAGCATGAGAGCTCGCGAATGGCCGCTCGGTTTTGCATCCAGACAAAGTGACCCACGAACAGGAACGGGCTCGCTTTTTTTCTACCCGATTGAAGCAATCCTGGAAGCACGAATGACCTTTCGGATGACGGATCCTGTCGCAGCAGCAGCGCTTAGAACGGCAGTGAAAGCGCCCTGATGAGCAACAACATCATGTTCCAACTTCTGGTGGAACTCAACGAGGGTATTGATTTCACGTCGGGAATACTGCCAAGCGATTGCGTTGAGCGAATGTCAGAGTCGACTTGGACAGGATGCCTCCCCTCCAATACCTGTCTGCTGCCCGAGAAGGGTCAAAGATAGAAAATCCAGGAAAAAGGCCCGAAAAGTCCCAAAACTTTCATTGACAATCTATACACTCGCACTCGCAAAACAAGCCCATCAACCAACTCGGCTCCAATCTGCCAGCTACCCTTGATCGAAAGAATCAGGATTCAAAGCACAAACGCTCAATGAATGCAATGATTGGGGGGTATCGAACAAAGCCATGCCACACACAGGTACAAAATTTCCAATCGCATCGTATCCGTATCCCATCCTCAAAGCTCTTTTTGCGTGTGCGTCCTTCGGAAAGATGATATTCAAGTCAGCCCGTAAGGCTTCAACTCCTAAGCCGCGGCGGCAACAGCCTTTGCAGCCTCGTCAACGCCATTGACGGCAGCAGGTTTGTCTGGCTCCTTCGCCTCCTTGAGCCCCTTCAGCTCACTCTCGAGAGTCGCAGCTTTCTTCTCGGCCTCTTCTCGTGCTTTCTCGGCTTCGGCAAGCTTCTTCTGCACGCTTTCGAGCTCGCCGGCCTTATTTGACGCCTCTTCTTTCTCCTTTTTGCCGGTCTCGAGGTCCTGCTCGGCTTTGGCAAGCTTGGCGGTCAGTTCATTCTGAGTGTCGACGGTCTTGGCGTGTTGAGCTTCGAGTTCGGCAAGCTTGGAGGTGAGGGTCGACTTCTCCTGCGCCAATGTCAGTATATGATTCGCTTGCGTGCTGTGTCGCCGGACATACAGTCTCAGCGGTCTTCACCTTCTCCTCGGCCTCGGATATCTTGCTTTGACTACTTTCGTTGGCTTGCTTTAGCTCAGCAAGCTTGGCTTCAGACTCTTGTTGCTGCTTCTTGAGGTCCGCACTCTCCTGCTCTACGGTCTTGACTTTCGAGGAAGCCTCGTCTGCGAGCGCCTTGACCTTTGCGAGCTCAGTCTCGTGCGCCTCCTTCAGCTTCTTGGTCGCCTCGTCGCTGGTAGCGCCGGTCTTCTTAAGTTGTTCGATCTCGGCCTTGTACTTGTCAATCTCGGCCTTGCTTGATTCCTCCAGATTCGCCTCTTTCGTCTTCTCGTCGGCGAGGGCTTGCTTGATCGCGCGCAGCTCCTCGAAAAGCTTGTTATGCGAGACTTGAAGCGACGCGTGCTCGGCGCGGGTCTTGTCGATGGTCTGCTTGGCGTTGGCGAGCTCGGATTCCGACTTGGCCTTGTAATCATCGTATTGCGTTTGCAGAGCGGCAAGCTGGTTTTGTATATGGGCAAGCTCCTCGGCAGCCTTGGCGCCATCCTCCGACGTCTTCTTGAGATTGCTGTTGGCCTGCTCGAGTGATGCGATCTTCGCTGCGGCGTCTGAAATCTCCTTCTGAGCCGCAGCAAGCTTCGCTTCCGACTCCTTGCTGGCTTTATCGGTAGATGCTTCGAGAGCTGCAAGCTTCTCCTTTGCCTGCTCAAGCTGTTGCTGTGTAGATGCAAGCTTGGTCTCTGAATCCTTTGCGGCCGACTCGCTCGAAGTTTGAAGAGCCACGATCTTGGCTTGGCTCTCGGCAAGATCCTTCTTCGCGGCGGCGAGGTTGGCATCAGCCTCGCTCTTGACAGTCTCCAGCTTGCTCTCGAGGGCGGTATGCGCGCTCTGCAGCGAGTCGTGCTTCTCCTTGGACTCGGACAATTGCTGCTGGAAAGTGGCAAGCTCGTTTCTCAATGTGGTCTCCAGATCACTCTTGGCCTGTTTGGCCTCGTCAAGCTCCTTCTTGGTGGCAGCCAGTTCGTCCTCGAGCTTCTGCCTACTAACCTCATAAGTGGCAAGCTTTTCTTGGATGGCGCGCAGCTCTTTTCGGGCATGGTCGCGTTCTTGAGTGATGCCTTGCGACATGCGATCATATGCCGCGCTCTTCTGCTCCGAGTCCTTTTGAATCTTGTCCAATTGGGTTGTGAGCCCTCCGACCAGCTCTTCTCTCTCCGCCTGCAACTTCTTCAGCTGAGACTCCAGGTCGGCCACGTTGGCCTTCAAGCTGGCCGCCTCGGACGTCGCACTGTCGGCCTTGCTCTTCGCATCGCCAAGCTCCTTCTGCAGTTGCTCCAATTCTTCCTCCTTGGCTGCGATCTGATCATCGCGTGACTTGAGCTCCCTTTCGGCGGCCTCGAGCTTCTCCTTGGGAGCACCCGACGACGACAGAAGGTTACCCATGATGCTGAGAACAACGCCTATTTTGTCTGAGATACGGTTCTCTTCTGGATGGCGGGATGGCGGGATGGCGGGATGGCGGGATGGTGGGATGGCGGTCTGGAGTGTGCGCCTGGTATTGTAGGTTTGGCAGGGTTATGCAAGAACAGAAGGCTACAATACTAGGCTTGTGATGGATGATGGAATGTTGGGTGCAGCTAGGTGTGACGGTGGAGTGGTGAAGAACAATGAGGGCGAGCAGTAGCGTGGCGGCGGACAAACATTGGGCAGGCAGGCGCGAGGAGCGGTGCGGTATGGGAGATAAGCGGTGTTCAAACGGCGTGTTCTTAGTTCTAGCAGTTCTAGCTCGCGCGCTGCCCTGCCCTGTGCGCGAACAACGCACCACCAGGGATGGGATGCAGCTGTCCACATCATCAGCATCATTATTCACAGCACGCCAAAGGCCAGAACTACCTCGCCGTCCTCGCCGTGCCCGCTGGCCTCGCCGTCCTCGCCGTGCCCGCCGTCCTCGCCGTCCGTGACTGCGTGCGTGCTGTCCACCCACTTGACTGAACAGCCCAATGCGCGTCGGCCGTATCTGTGGTCGGCGGTTCACGCTCCGTGACCCATGGCTGCCCATCCCGAATGGCTTCGCGAGCCTCGCAATTTGGGCAGAGCAGAGATGCTGGCAGTGGCAGTGGCAGTGGGATGCAAAGCAAGAAATGAAGTCGGGGCGGAACGACATGGCCATGCGCGACACATGCACACTACACTCCACACAGCTGTGACATTTGACAGCTCTCGCTACCAGACTGCTGGATGAATGCCGTATGCGCCTTGCGTCGGGTGGTGATGGCGTCGGCCAAGAAATGCCACCCCTTGCCCTTCTGCGGGACAGCCTGAATCCAAACAACAACCAACCTTGACTTTGCCGGCAACACACACACTGCTACGCCGCATCACGTACACGCACATGTCACGCAGCGACAACGTGGCACAGTACATCGCAGCTCAGTGACCAGACAGGTAGGTCCATGGCTTCACCCGCTTCGTCCGCCATGCCTCTCTACGTCGGAGGAGATCATGAACGCAACGAAAGAGGAGATTGATACCACAAGGACGAAGGCAATGTCCTGTACCAGGCCGGACAACCTTGTGGAGGCTACTCCTAGAGCTTTCCCCATTGAATAGAGCTTGGTATTCGTGCACTTCGAAGTGCGCGGGTGAGCGCTATAAGGCGTCTCAAACAAAGAAGGCATTAGCTCAAGTATCACAACCAGGACCGTTTGGTGCGAGCTGGACACGCTCCTGTTGTTTCTTTGGCCCCGGTGGCTTCAAGACTGTAGTACATTGCCAGTTTCGCTCACTTCGGTGTATTCGAGCTCCACCAAGTCATGTCTAGACTATTTCTGAACTATCAATGTGCGTACGTGCAGCTAGATGTTTTGATGATGCCCACCCAATGTTTCACGTGGCGCATCTCGGGAGCGAAACAAGGGGTAACAGACTACCTACCTAGGCTAACGACCTATCTTCACCACTCACTTTCCTGCTCCGTTGCGTGCTCCATTGCGACTTGCAGCCTTGCAAGACACCTGCCGAAACGCTGTGTCACGACTGCACGAGATCATGATTGCCGGCAGCTTATAATTACAGGTAGCCGGGAACGATCGTGGCGAACGAGCAGCATATCAACCACTGCATCTGGAAATACCTCGACTCCCCGCGAACCAATCTCGACGACTATACCAGCCCGGCATGGGCCTCCTCAAGCACTTCCGGTCGCGCTCGCGACTGAAGCAGGACAGCCCACCACGAGCCAATACTGCCTATTACTCACCCAACTACGCACGAGGCGGCCGCGACTTCACAACACGATTGCCTGAGAAGGTGCTATCGATCATCTTCTCCTACGTTTGCCCGCACACCCAAGACTACTCATATGAGCCCTGCGAACAATCGCAGATCGGAGATGGCTGCATGTTATGCGATCTGCGAGATCTGGCACACTGTGCGCAGACGTGCAGGAAGTGGTACGCAGTAGCGCAACAGTCGCTATACACCAGCATACGCATAGACGCAGTGCATTACTGCGAGCTTGAGGAGATACTGGCAGAGAAGCGGCGGAAAGGCGGCAAGCACTTCCGCAGTAAGAGTAACATCGAACCAGTCGATGTGCCGAATATCAGATTACAACTGCTCTGCCGCACAGTAAGGGAGCAGCCAAATCTGGCATCGCAAACACTGTTCCTCAAGCTTCCCTACATGACTCGAGAGACTGCAAAAGGCGACCTTGCTCGGACAGTGGCAGCACTTCCAAATCTCAGATATGTTGACCTTCCAGATGGCTTCTATTCCGGCGATCCGTCCTGCTTGGCCTTGCGACAGGAGATGCAAGCACGCTGTCCGGACATTCGGAAGATGGAATATCGAAGCGGCTCAGAAGATGCTTTCGAGCTGCTGGCACATCGACATTGGCAAGCAATTGAACAACTGGAATTGCAGAATCTTGCTGTCGAGCCAGCTACCCTTCGAATTGTGCTTGCAAGCTTGCCCACTTTGCGTGATCTGACTTTGTCCAACATTCCCTGGCTGGACGACTCCATCTTCCAATCCTCACCAGGCCAGCTTCCCGACTTTCCAGCTTTGCAGATTGTAAAGCTCAAAGACTTGCCCAATGTCACAGCTAATGCTTTGAATTTGTGGCTACAAGCACCGCACTTCCGCGAAGTGCTTGCATCACTCACACTGGAATACACTGGTGTTACTGTCCAGGATCTGCATTCTGTGCTCTGGAGTGGTAGCAATATCCAACATTTATCAATCGTGGAAACGGTGTCCAAGTCACTTTCTCTCGCGGCGCAGCAACTTCCTCCGCTGACCTCAATCTCGCTAAGGACTTTACACTTTGAGATTGTGAGCAGCGATGAAGTACATGGACTCCAGAAACCGGCAGAATCATACTACTCCTACCTTGCATCATCACTCCACCAGAACGCCTTGCCAGCTCTCACCACTTTATACGTGCGCGATCAAAATTTCCCAGAACTCCTCATGCTGCCTCCGATGCCACCATCATTCGGCGCCTCCGATCAAGGCTCGCTCAAGAGCAATCCGAGCTCGAACGGCTCAACATACAAGCAGCCACCAGGAGGCGGTTTCAACCAGACACTCGAAGTCTTCTCGAAGGGCATCGACGAGCTCGAATGGGTATTCACAGCTGTCGTACCACCCGCACAAGGTGCCGACAGGAGACAAAGCATCATGTCTGGAGGTCGGCCATTAAGTGCATATTCCGCATCAAGAGGTCTCGGACCACAGTGGGCACAAGGCGGTTTCGGAGGGGAAGCTCGCAAGTCCGTCATTGTCGGCAACGGCTTCGGTGGCTTCCTTGCTGTCCCACAAGAAGAAGCGCCTCGTCCAGGCAGTGCTGGCGGATCTGCTGATCGCTTGGGAAGTGTCGCAAGCAGCAATTCGCAAAACAGTAGAAATCATCGCAGCAGCTTCTTGCCTCTGCCGCCGAAGATTGGTGGTGGTCATGAGAGAAGGAGCAGTAAGCATGATTTGTGGCGATAGATGGTGAAGGTGGAGACAAGCTTGAGAGCAGGACTTCATGCTTGACGGCAGACCATAACTGCTTCTGAAGCGAGTTGCTGCAATTCATGAAACTCTTGGAGGAATGTTATGATTAGACATGAGGATGGAGCGGAAACGAGATACCCATATTGAAATCATACTACGTAGCTGCACTGCATTGCGTCAATTTTTGCAATCTGATAGGGAGCGAGGCTAAATGTACTTTGGAGGCATCTTCAATCGTAGTCTTAGCAGCATCTAATGAGTGCATGCTTATTATCCTTTGGCACGTTGCGGACCAACTCCCCAGGTCGCGCCAAAGATTGTTATAGTAGGTCCTATGTACCGGAGCTTAGCGGATAAATAGTTCTAGCTTCACTTCTACAGATCTAGGGGTTTAAAGCTATCTACTACTATATAGTAGTTTATATATCTAGTATAGATTCTAGAATACTATTTGGATTAGAATAGTGTATTAAGATTAGGAAAAATAAATAGTATTTTAGTATTAGATTTAGAGTTACGAGATACTAATTAATCTTTAGTAGAAATAAAGGTCTATAGTATATACTATAAGACTAGGATCTAATCTAGTTAGCTCTTAGTAATGCTTAAACATAGTTAGACGCGTTAGTAGACGCGACTATTTAATAAGTACCTTATATAAATAGAATACAATTGTCGAAACGTCGCCCAACACCAGTCGGACTTTTTCGAGAAACCTTCATGTGATTTCAGCGTCTCCTGATACAGCTCGAACTCGAAACGATGGCACGCCGTCCCAACGATCAATGCCAGCTTCCATGAGGGCGACATTCAGGCCTAGCAATCTCGTGGCCCGAATGAGAACGGATTGAAGCAAATCTTCTGCCTGGCGGTCAGGTTCTCTGGAAGCCACCGGGCTGGTCAGAACTCCTCTACATCAAGCCCCCATATCTCTTCAAGGTGGTGAATGGTATAACTTGGGACGGAGAGCACTGGACCTTGGTGGGAAGAACTCGCCGTTGTGTTGCACGCCTCCCTTTGATGTGATAAATCGCGGCAGCTCGATTGCAGACGTGGAATGCAAACGCATAGCCTCATCGGTGCAGCGGCGAAGGAAGGGGAGATGCTTAACTTGAGCATGGTGGCAATATCTGCGTCAGCGGGGATAGCAGCGTCTAGCTCGGCTTGCAGGCGTGACACTATTGTGTTTGGCGCTGCTCTCTCGCCATGCAGAATCCAGTAAAAGATCGCGCAAGCAGTGTAGGACGCGGTATCAGAACCTGCGATGAGTTCTGTCAATGCCTCTGATAACAACTCCCGCGCCGACAACGGATTGCCAATGCTGTCCTTGGCGTTCACCAGCATGTCCGAGATGTCATGCCTGGACTTGGCGTTGGACTCCTGTTCTTTTCTGCTGCGTCTGGTCGCTTCGAGACTGCAACCTGGGCAATCCCGTAGAGATTCTCTACTGCTTGGAGACCTTTGCTGGAGGACGGATCCGGAAGGTAATTTGCATACTGCCTCAGCGGCAGTAGCAGGCCGAGCGTGGATGACACCTCTCCTCTTCTGTTGTGGGTTTCTGCGCCCGGTGCAAGAATGATTGGACTGTGTGGGCTGGTGTAGCTCTCACCGAGCCTCGCATTTATCTCGACCTTCATCGAGCACTTCCGAAGGAGGCGCCAAATGCCAAGTCACCAATTATGTCAAATGTCACAAAGATGCACCAAGGCATTATGTTCATCTTCGCGATACCACTTCTTCCGGTTGGGTAGGCCGATTATGTTGCCTTACCCATCTTCGCAGATTGTCGGCCATGTGTCTCGAATCCATGGTCTGCACCAGGAGAAAAGGCATGAGCAACAATATCATGCTTGCGTGTGTGCTCAGCTCGGTCACGCACATTGAAGACTCCTGAAAGCCCGGAGACAAAGGCCTCGTAGAAATGACTTTGGATGTCAGCAACACGGTATGCGAAGATCGAGAAGATCTGAACTCACTCCTTCAGAAACCCATTGCCGTGAGCGTCGACCGTCTGCCGGCCTTCTGGTTCTGCAATTGACACATGGTTGTCTCCGGCTCTAACAAGATTGCCGTAATTCTTATAGGCATAGTCGACCCAAGCAAACTTCTTGCCATACTGTGCTCCAAGTGCCAGATATTGGAGAACTTGGCGAAAAATGGTCCTGGAATATGGAACAAGAAAATACAGTACAAGGCACACAGGAGCCAGTATCCCCGCGAGGATGAGATACTTCTGGACCGCAATCTTCTGTTGCAGGCTTGTACTCCGTTCTGGTGAGCCGCGAAGGCGACTTCCCGCTAGACAAATACTACCTACTTACATTGTCTACTACTCTACACAACCACATCGCCGCTCTTCCCACTCTGGTCAAGACGAGTGAAGTGCATAAGTTAGCACTAAATATGCAAAGCTGTGGTCAGCAAGATAGGCCAACCCTGTCTTTTCGCAGCCCCACTCCTTCCACCACTTTTCAACTTGCGCTTGTTACGACGATCTCAACCTTGCTTCCGACCTGGGTTTTCAAACATGCAGTAGCCGGGATCAGCTCGGCAAACAGGCCGACAGCATATGGCCACGAGCATTGTTCGATCGTTCGTTCGTCATCCAATCGAGCTTTAGGAGGACAACCAAAGACAATTTGGTGACAAGAGGTGTCGTGATACCATACTGCTCATCCTTCCAAGAAGAACCCTCGAAACTCCATCGAATTTCCATCGAAGTGGCGTTGCTGTAGCGGATTGCAATATTATCACACCTTTGCAACATCACAACAACTTTCTAATGACGCACGAAACGTACGAAGGGATAACAGTGCTTCAAAAAGCCGTTCGCAGCGAGGAGCAAAGACTGAATGTAGGCTACGCCTGCTCGATTGATCTTCCAACATATTCGATGCTAACAATATCAGGTGGCTATCGTTGGTGCTGGTCTGGGTGGCTTAGGTGCTGCGATCAGCCTACTGCTTGCGGGTCATAATGTTCATGTCCTGGAAGCCGCTCCACAGATTGGCGAGATAGGTCCGTCACCTATTTCCAACTGGGCGGCATGCACTTTGTCTAATGTACTTCAGGCGCGGGAATACAAGTACTACCAAACAGTTCTCGAGTGCTGATACAATGGGGTCTTGGCCCAAGATTGGCTCGGGTTGCCACGATTCCTGTCCAGGTGGAAATGCGACGATGGAAAGGCGATGTGCTCACGACTATGGACTTTGCCGAAGCTGCCAGAGAGTACAAAGCACCATTCTGGGACTTTCATCGAGCTGATCTGCATGGAGCCATGCTTGAGAGGGCCATTGAGCTTGGTGCCACACTTCAGACGAATGCTAGAGTGGTAGACATTGACACATCGCACCATGAAAAGGCTACCATCATACTGCAATCGGGCGACAAAGTGTTTGGCGATCTAGTCGTTGGCGCCGATGGCATCTTCTCCCGGTGTCGAGATCTGTTGGTCGGCAAGTCAGACCCACCAATACCAACAGGAGACTTAGCATACCGGGTACTGCTGAGCACCGAGGGCATGGAGGACGATCCAGAACTGGCTCCATTTCTTAGGGAACATCACGTACGATATTGGATGGGGCCCGGCGCTCACGCGGTCAGCTACGTCCTGAGGAACGGCAAGCTGATCAACGTAGTCCTTCTGGTGCCGGACGACATACCTGACGATGCGACTACTGTGGATGGTAGTGTTGAAGAAATGCAGGCTTTGTACGCAGAGTGGGACCCCCGAATACCGAAGCTGCTCAAATACTGCCAGTCAGTCCAGAAGTGGAAGCTCTGTTTCCGGCCAGGGCTGGAACAACCTTGGTATAATGCGAGCGGAACGTTTGCACTTCTCGGCGATGCTGTGCATGCGACGTTGCCGTATCTAGCCAGTGGCGCCGGTATGAGCCTGGAGGATGGTGCGGTGCTGGGACACTGCTTCTCTCGGATCCGTGACACATCAACCGCTTCGAAGCTGAAAGCCTTGAGAGTCTACGAAGACTGCCGACGCACACGTACCGAAAGCGTTGTAGACCGTGGCAACTTGCAGCAGTATCTATACCATCTAGACGATGGCCCCGAGCAAGAGGCCCGGGACGATCGGTATAGGGCTTTTGCGGAGCTTGAGGAACAGATCAGAAAGGCAGGCTCTGTCCAAGACGTGCCGCTGCCAGCAGGTCTGGAGATCGGATCAGATCCTTTCCCTTGGAGACGATACGGTGTTGGAGAATGGTTGATCAGCTACGATTGCGTGGCCGACGTTGAGAGCAAGTGGCCAGATGAGCGGCAGGCTGGCGAGACGCAGTTTAGAGCGTCGCTATGAGCCGCGTGAACGCTCGCATATGATCAATCTCTTCAGCAACACTTCAGAAACAGTCCACCATAAGGAAAACACATGTTCGAAGGCGAAAACGTATGTCCTTTGGTCATGAGTGCTGACCCGAGAACGTACCGAATATGCCAGCGATGCTCATCGTGGGATTCTGTCTATAAATTCTATGCTACCAGAAACGCAGAATAATATTCGCTCAGCCAAGCTGCGGCCGCCAACCCAGCTTCACTACCAGAGCCAACATCAAAGCGCCGGACGCTACCCACATACCCATCTGGACGAACGTTGACCACAGCCACCTCGGCATCAGTCATGCCGCCTATCCATTTCTCCAAACACGATTTCCCGTTTGTGCTCTTCTCCGGAATATCGTCCAGATATACTGTCCATTTGCTCTTGTCCAGAGGTGTCGGCAAATCCGCAAGCTCGAAATCTGCTTTTGGCGTCGCGGTCACTAGTGCCAAAGTGAAAAGCTGGCTGACTGCTGTATATCTTTCTGGTCTGTAATATACGTCGATCTCACAGCTTGTGCGAGGCTTCTTTGCAAACGAATGATCTGCTTGCCGGGAGGTCGCTGAAAGTAAAGAGTTGGAGATTCCATCACAAGCGAATCGCAGGAAAGCCATCGAGTTTGCGAGATCTGGGCATAGGAAATAGATCTTGAATTGCCCGAGCACTGGAATGTCAAGCTGGATGTCTAGTGGATTTGCGTCGATGTACCTGGCCACTTTGGCTGGAGGCAGGAGAGATCCTGGTCGTATATTGCTGCGCTCTCCACTACTCTGGTTAATGATGTTTTTGCTGTACTCGACACCAACACCAGAGATGAAGCGGACGTTCTTGGTGAAGTTCTGAGCCAGAGCTTCAGGGTCGCCGTCGTGAAAAGCATTGGCGTGCTCGTAGTCGAAGTCAATCAGATCTTGAGCTATTTGGCGACGCTCTTGCTGATATGTGGCTAGCAAGTCCGGTTTTGCAAGTCCACGGATAGCCAGATTGAGCTTCCAAGCTAGATTGTGAGAATCGTGCATGGAGGTGTTCATACCTTGAGCCGCCTTGGGAGAATGTGTGTGACTTGCATCGCCGGCAAGGAAGATCCGCTGGCTGTCGTTGCTGAAGCGACTTGTTACTCGTTGACCGATCTGATAGGCACCAAACCACTCGACCATTGTGAAGTGAAGTTCGTAAGGATGCAGAATCCTCCTCGCGGCCTCCAGGACATACTCTTGAGTCGCTTCGGCTTTTGAGATGCCTTTCCCGTCTTCGGATTTCAGCTCAATATACAACCTGGTCATGTTTCTTTCGCGAGGAATGAAGAGGATTGAGCCGTACTTGTGGCTCTGCACGATTGTCTTGCTCCATAAGTCTGGAAAGCTGGAATCGACTTCGCCATCCAAAACTCCCCAAAGTGCGTCGGATGAAGCGCCTTCTGCGACTGCACCTGGTATGCTTTTTCTGACTTGAGAATGAGCTCCATCGCATCCGACCAGATAGTCCGCTCGGAGCTCCTCCATGTGACCACTGATCCGATTTTGGCAACAAATAGTGAGAGCTCGATCCTGACCGACAGCTTCTTGGGCAGAAACGAAAGCAGAACTTCGCAAAACTTCAACTCCTCTGGACTCCAGATCTTTCAAAAAGACTTCTTCAACGCTGCCCTGATGATTCAAAATCATATATGGATCAAGCAGATCGACTACTTCTGGCGGGTATGCCAAATCTCTACCAGTCCTTCTCAATGAAACATCCGGAGTCGAGCTCCAAAAGCAGATGTCGTAAAATTTAACTCCATATTTCAGTAAATCGTCCGCCAGGCGCATCTGTTTCAAAGTTTCGATCGTTTTCGGTTGCAGGCCATCTGCCCTTCCAGTTGAAGTCTTATCCGGCCTGTCGTCGATGATTGTCGTTTTTATGCCGAATCGGACCAAGTTGCAAGCAAGCATCAGACCAGCGGGTCCGGCTCCAACAACCACGACATCACTACTCTCGGTCCCGGCTCCATTGGTATTGTTGCGAAGTACTCCTGGAGACATTCTGTGATCTAGTTTCTGGATCTTGGTGTCTTCCTGGTGAGCTCCATTGGGCACTTCTCTCTTTGTGCCTGCCGACATCATCTCTGGCAGTACTACCGACACTTCTCCATTCTGCAAAGAGCCAAGCACTTGCTAAGTGGTGGTGTGGTTCAAACACCCAGTAGACCTGCTGATAGGGTGAAAGTCTGGCCGAGGGGAATGAACCCCCCACCTTTCCAGGTCTCCAGCTCGACTCACAGCTCCAGCGAACACTCTGCGAAGCATGCGAAGCATCTTCGAAGGTCTGTAACGCCTGTCCGATAAACGACCAATGACACAAATGACAAGGTAAGCGCATAATCAGTATACGATGTTCCCCTCTTTCGAACAGGGATTCCTTATCATTGCCCTATCCCCGGGCAAGAATTGTTGCCCTGCATTGGCGATTTGTTTTCGTTTGCAAACAAGAGGCGCTCCATCATTGTCGTTGGAAAGCAGGTGGAAGATAATTCTGACCTGAAGCGAACTCTCTACCGATTTTGAGCCATCATGGGAAAGAAGAGAGTTCTCGTTAGCTATGGTATGTAGTCTCTCACAGCGATTTCCATCAGTGCTGACCGGACCTCTTCCAGGTGTTGACATCGATGCCGTTGCTGGTTGGCTGGGCTCATACGGTGGCGAGGACAGTACTTCAGACATCTCAAGAGGCATTTGGGCCGGAACAAGAGGAACACAACGATTGCTGAAGTTGTTCGACAAGAACAAGATCAAAGCGACTTGGTTCATTCCAGGTCACAGTCTTGAAAGCTTCCCAGAGGACTGTGCAGCTGTGCGAGATGCCGGACACGAGATCGGTCTTCATGGATATTCTCATGAAAATCCCGTGGACATGACGATTGAACAGCAACGAGATGTTCTCGACAAGACGTACAGGCTACTGACGGACTTTTGTGGAAAACCTCCTAGAGGATCCGTTGCGCCGTGGTGAGTATGCCCTAGTGCACGAAACACGACTCAGAGCGAACGTGTAAGACAGAGCCAACGGTGTCAGAGATGGCAGCACTGTCTCAGCGTGGTGTCTCGGAGTGCCTATCGTACGAACCCTTGCTGACGCTCATGCCAATTGTTTTCAGGTGGGAGACAAGTAAAGAGGGGACTGAATTGATGCTTTCGTATGGCATTGAATATGATCACTCCATGTCACATGAAGACCACTGCATGTATTGGTTGCGAACAGGAGACTCTTGGACGAAAATCGACTACTCGAAAAAGGCAGAGGAATGGATGAAGCCGCTGGTAAAAGGGCAAGAGACAGGCCTGGTCGAAATTCCTGGATCGTGGTACATTGATGATCTACCTCCGATGATGTTTATCAAGAAAAGTCCTAATAGCCATGGATGGGTTAATCCCCGAGATGTTGAAGCAATCTGGATGGACCATTTCGACTACTTCTATGAGAATTATGACGAATTCGTATTTCCCATGACCATACATCCGGACGTGAGCGGCAGACCTCATGTCCTCCTGATGCACCAGAGGATTATTGATCATATCAATAAGCATGAGGGGGTGGAATGGGTCACAATGGAGCAGATGTGTGATGATTTCAAGTCGAGGAATAAGCCGCCGCCTGGTGCGTTGATGCCGGCATCGAGAGAGGAGGTTGAAAAAATGCTCGCAATGGGCAAGGAGTGAGGCACTCGTAGTGGGCAAGGAGTGAGGCACTCGTAGAGTGTCGAAGCTACGGGCCCGTGGAATGCAATTCGATGTTACTGTTGGTTGATGTCTCAATGAAAGAACGTCTTCACCATAGTCAGCTTCTCGTTCTAAGTGCTGTCGTCACCTGAATATCTGCGAGTTCGATAATGCATCGTTGTCAAGCAATGGCTCGCGGCGACGTGAATTAGTCGCGAGGTTCGATTGCGATGCAAACATGGTGATCAGCCTGAGATCTCCCCACCCTGGTCCATCTTAACAGTGGGATGAACAGACCAGGAGGACCTATCGTGCATGATGGTCCGAAGCGTGGCGGAACCCGTGCATGCTCTTGAGATCTTGAAAAAGTATTTTGTACCTGCGTCTACTCTTCTTCACTCACATCTCAGTAAGATCGTGCGAAGCAAAATGCCATCAGCAGTCACACCACCACCTCACCAACCCTTAAAGGGTACCAAGCTCTTCGAACCAGTAAAGCTTGGACGATTTCAGCTTGAGCATAGGGTCGCGCAAGCACCATTGACTCGCATGCGAGCTGTCAAAGAAGCAGATGGGATCTTCGTACCGGGTGACCTCGCACTTGAGTATTACTCGCAAAGAGCAAACAAAGGCGGCTTGCAACTTACTGAGGCCACCGACATTGAGCACTACGCCGGAGGGTATCCAGGCATCCCAGGCATATTCACCAAATCTCAAATCGAAGGCTGGAGACGCATCACCGATGCGGTGCACGCAAAAGGTGGTACCATCTTCAGCCAGCTCTGGCACACTGGGCGAGCATCCCCTCCAAGCTTCCGCAATGGCCAGCAACCGATCAGCTCCGGCGACATCCCTATCTCAGGAAATGCGTTGGATGGGACCAAATACAGTGATAACCCACCTCGGCCGGCCACAGTGGAGGAGATCAAGGCTCTGACCGCTTCGTTCGCGCAAGCAGCGAAAAACGCGATCGAAGCAGGCTTTGATGGTGTAGAAATTCACGCTGCGAATGGATATCTCCTGGATCAGTTTCTTCACGACAACATCAACAACCGGACTGATGCTTATGGCGGTTCAATCGAGAACCGATGTCGGTTCCCCTTGGAGGTCATCCAGGCCGTCTGCGAAGCTATCGGGTCAGATCGAGTAGGGATCCGGCTAGCACCGTTGAGCTACTTTCAAGACACGAGAGATTCGGATCCCATCAAGCACTGGTCATATCTGTGCGAGCAGATCATAGCCTTACCGGAAACGTCGCGGCCGGCATACGTACACAGCGTAGAGCCTCGATTCGACGAGGTCCTCGATGAGCAGGCCAAGCTTGACGCTCTATCGGCATATGATTCGAAAGTGCCAGAAATCACTCGCAAGACTGCGATCTCTCTTGATCCATTCCGGCAGATCCTCCAGAAAGGAGATGTAAAGTTCCTGGCAGCTGGTAACTTCAATCGCGACAATGCTCTGCCAAAATTGGAGGCCGATGCAGCGGACGTGATTGTCTTCGGAAGATGGTTCATTGCCAATCCCGATCTCCCTCGGCGGCTCGCGGAGGGTTTGGAGCTCAATGCATATGACCGCGACACCTTCTACGGTGCGGATCCTCCAAGCAAAGGCTATGTGGACTACCCTTTCTTCAATAATGCCGCATAGCTGATGCCTTGTTGATGCTGATTATCCATCCAGTGGGAGACCGGAAGTCAGGGGTTGTTGACGACCGGCACAAGGGTCATTGGCTATTTCTAGGCTCAGTTCCAAAAGTCACATGCTTCTGGTCCTAACCGAACCGTGCTTTTCGAACGGACAACCTCGCTTGATCCACGACCGGCCAGCTCTCCTGCGAGGCTGTGGCCATGCTCGTTGTCTCGCAGACCGAGGCTGAGAATCATACAGCTGGTAGAACTATGATATCGTGGAGCGGCTGACGGCTAGAACTTCTGCGACAGGGAAGCATAGACATTGTGCCGACGTTTCTGGCACCTAGCCTAGGTTAGATTATGCAGCCCCTGTCTCCCACTCTTGCTCCCCCTCTCCACTTTCACCTCGCCTCCATGCTATCTTGGCTTTCGGCGAGCAACATCGGCTTCCTCGATCATCAGCTCTCGAAACGTTGTCCCCATTCGTGCTGTATAACCACCACTCTCTGCTGCTGACCGCCCGAATCAGAACTTTTGATCGTGGAATCGTGTCGGGCCTGTGCGTCAGTACTGCTTTCCAGATCTGGCCATAAGTCGTTATGCCGCAGGCCAATAATGGACGTTGGACTTGTGATGCCGAGGGCTGTGGTCGCTCATTCAGCAGGCATGAGCATCTCCAACGCCACGTGCTGAACCACGCTGAAGGCGATCATACTTGCGAGCGTTGTAGAGCTCACTTCAAGCGGCCTGATCTTCTGGGTAGAACCATCAAGGCACATTCACCTGCGCGGCTTCGGGTTGGACTGACATACCGACAGAACGCCACCTGGCTCGGCATAGACAAAAGGACGCTGAAGGCGGCACTTTGATGACTCGTAAAAGGCTGTGGAAAGATCCAGAAGGCCGCGTGGTCACTAAACGTCCAGCACTCGAAGAGCAGCCATCAAATTCCGCTGTCAGCAATTCATACGAGGCGCATTCATACCAAGCACCGGCTCTACCTCTTTCTCCTCCAGGAAGCTCATCAGATCTCACGATATCTCCAACTGGGTCCAATGAAGCCACAACACGACTGGTGCAGCAGCCTGACCACGCGAGTCAAGCAGAAAGCCTTGCTCATCCGTTTCTCCACGACACCCTAGACGACAATTTCTTCTGGGAGACTACGGCGCTGTCATCTGGTCCTGAGGCCACGCTCGGGCCTGGTCCGTTTGACGATATCTTTGCACCCGACACTGCCAGCAGCTTTAATATGCCATATACGACTGCGAGTAACTACAATTGGTTATTCGACTTGTCGCTCGATCCCTCCATTGCTAATACTGGCATTCAACAATCTACAGCAGTGTTCAATCAATTCACAACCCTCGGCAGTCCGTCCACAGCACATCCACGTCAACCACCGCAAGCGCAAATGGTACCCATGCACTCAAAGCAGGCGCAGAACCAGCCAACCGCAGTCGTAGTCAAGCAGCTTGACGCGCTACCGAGTCCGCAGCAACAGGGACCAAGAGACAGTGTCATTGATGATGCTTCTCCCACTTCCCACCCTAGTGAATGTCCGATGTCTCTGCTCAATCAAAAGCAGAAGTTGCCCTTGCTGGACGAGCTCACGAGGGAGCGAATCATGGATGTGATCGAACATGCACGGCCCACTCTGCCTGATGGAAGTGTCATCATGTTCGACAATCCGAGACTGAGCTTGCCATCCATGCAGACCTACCTCGATCTTTTCTTCACACGATTCAACGTGGCGTACCCACTGATACATGCTGCAACATTTTTTCCGCCCGCCACTGAGCCGATATTGCTAACTACCATCGTTCTCCTTGGTGCAACATACGGTGACAAAGACTCCCACCAACTCGCAGTCTGCATACATGACGTCCTCAGACCTCAAATCTTCGCCAACCCAGCATTTTCTGCAAAGCCAGAGCTATGGGTACTACAAGCAGTTCTGCTGACGGAGTGTCTTGGCAAATCAAGAGGTGGCCAGCGACAGCACGACATGAGTCACCTGTTCCATGGTCTTCTGATCAATCTCATTCGTAGGAGTGATTGCCAGACTGTACAGCCGGAGAACGTGGTGCACACCGATGCCGATGTAACAGGTCAATGGCGGGTGTGGGCAGAAATGGAGCAGAAGAAGCGTCTGGCTCAATTATGCTTCGTCTGGGATGTGCAGCACGCGGTACTGTTCAGTCAAAGCCTCTGCATGTCCGCATTTGAGCTTCGTTCGACCCTGCCTTGCGATCAGGCCGTTTGGGAAGCAGATACGCCTCAAGCATGGATGGAGGCCTGGAAGTCACAACACCACTCACCGCCACATTTGCTCGCTGTCCTGAAGACGTATTTGACGACACAGGCGACAAAGCGAGCAAACCTTAATGCAATCTCTCGCATCGTTCTTCTGCACGGCTTGATGTCTGTGTCATGGGACATGACCAGGCGAGATCAGACCTCACTCGGCTTGCTTGGCAATGGCCTCAGTGCAGGCAGCTGGCGCGATCGCATGGCGAAAGCATATGAAAGCTGGAAAATCGACTTCGATCATTTCGCTAACTCGACAGGGACAAATATTGTGCGTTGCACTGGAGATCTGGACGCTCAGCAATGCAGCGTCCAACGCTTCGAATCGTTCGTTGCCGCTTATGCCGCACTTTATCATGCCGCCCAGCTGATACTGCTTGCCGAGATTCTGGATCTGCAGATCTATGCGGGTGCAAGGCATATTCTCGGCCGCTCAGTATCCAGAACGGACTATTCAAGATCTCAAAAAGTGGTCAAGCGTTGGGCGAATGAAGATGCAAACAAAGCCGCCAGAGCTGCATGGCATGCTGCTCACATCTTGCAAGCAAGCGCAAGGCATTCTGACCGCGAGATCGTGGTTGGTGACCTCTTTCATCATGCTTGGACATTGATCCTCGCTACCCTCACCATCTGGAGCTTCTATCACTCTCGGCCTTCATCGCAGACCGAGGACGATGAGCCAATCTGGGACGCGAAAGAGCATATGCACCAACAATTGCATTTCATGACGTCGGCATCCCCGGAGACTCTGACAACTGTGACGCCTGCTGCTGGGAAGCAATGCACTGCCGGTCTGACCTCTGTCGTTGTCAGTAGTCTTACCAAGATACGTTGGGGTGTGATACACGATGGCACGTCAGTATTGAAGGGCCTGGTCCCATGGCGTCTTATCAGTGAAGATGACGGTCGCATGCTGTAGTCTCTTGCAGAGTGGTCATCGATCATCGCCTTTCCATGCTATCAACTATCAACCCTTTCTGCTAGCTTTTTGCAGGTGCTAAGCTTCACTCAACTATCTGCCAATGAATCTCTTCTCCAGATACCGCAGACCAGGGAAGACAAGTGCAGCCCAGCTCGCACCGACGAACAAACCCATATCAGACCCGTCATCTCCGATCAACCTTGCGATGGGCCCAATGTAGTACACTTGATCCATGCAGAGTACGGATCCCACCCAACCGATCAAGAATGCAGCCAAAGCTGCCCATCCGATTGGCAATTTCTTACGATCATTCCAATCTTCCCACACATATCCAGTGTTGCGGCGGAAGATCAATTGCTCTTGCAGGGTGATTACGACCCAGATGGTCACCCAGTATCCCACCAATGATAGGAAATTCTGGAAGATGCTGTAAAGATGGTTGCGTCCAACAGCTCCACAAATCGTGTAGACGATCACACTGAATGTGTTCCAGTACATCCGTGGAATCTTTAATGGCCACGATCCCAAGCACTGGAAGCTGAGGCCGCAAGCATAAGTTCCCGGAGCATTGTTGGCGATCACACCAAGCATAACGATTACGGCGCAAAAGTGGCCAAACGCGCCGAGAGGCTCGAAGGCGGCCACGACCACTGCGCCTGGACTTATCTTGTGAGCTGCAGCCCATGCTGCTCTCGTCTTGATTCCAGAGGCTATGCCAGTGCCGATCAGTGTCGTGAAGACCTAAGATGCCACGTGTCAGTAATGGGCGAGTGTCTCAGATGTTCAGGCGCTCTGTGGCATTCTTACATATCCGATCGTAAGCCCTGTCCAACATAAGAAGAATGTAAGTTTCTTTGATGTGCGCTCTGGGAAGTAGACGAAGAAGTCCGCTCCAGCGGGAGCCCAGCTACTTGGCGCTGATAGAAATAGCGCGAAGACCGACAGACGGTTGGCGATGATGGTTTCCTTGTTGCCAACTGATGGATTTGATGTGTTGAAATACGGTCCAGCACATCCAGCAAGAATGAACAAGACGATAGCTTGTGGGATCCAGCCGTAACGCTCGTACGCGTGAAGAACTGGAAGACCGAAGATGGTGAGGATGTAAGTGAGGATCTGCTTGAGTTTAGTGTCTTGTTCCGAGAGTCAAGACGATAAGACACTTACCGCAACGATAATGACACCGACCACGATCGAGGTACTGCCACCACTAATTGCAGATAACATCTGGCCTCCGACCACGGTATCGATCATACCATATCCAAGCATGATGACAAGATTCAGCACCACGCAGATACGGCTGGGCCACCATCCCATATGGTATCGAGCAACGACCTGGCTTTTGGTATCAGCGCATATTCCATTGATTCGGGTTCGGGTGATGGTCACCATAGTACGATTACCAGATCGAGGTCCAAACGTCGCCATGTAAGCTGTGCACAAGGCTCCCACAAAGATGCCAAACACCGAACACATCGCTGAGTCGAGGAATGATAGTCCATAGACAGACGGACCAAGGAGACCAAGTGTCAAATGATTCGCTGTCAAATTGGCGCTGCACCAGAGCGAGATCATTTGCACGTAGACTCCCAGCGACGCCTACTTAGGTCAGCAAGAAAAAAATTCCGCGTCTGTATGTGTTCTGTCTCGATTGCTTAAGTACCGGCTGTCTCTCTTCAGGCAACACCCTCTGCACACCTCTCGTCTCCGTGAAATCCGCAACAAACGAAGTCCAATACTTCCTCCACCATGTTGAATGCTCATCACCGACTCGTCCTTCGGCGATCGATCTCCAAGAATTGTCGCTTTCCGCTACGACTTTGGGGTCGCTGCCTTTCTCAATGTCAGACATGATGGGTCGGTTCCTGATGGTGTGCCAGCTCAAATTCTCATGCTAACATGGCTATATGTATGCAGACTGCAGTTCTTCACGCACGTGCACTCCACGATAGCCTTATCGAATCGCTAGCCGATAAGAGCTCAGACAGGGCTTTATCCTTGTATGTCAGGATTCCCCATTCTTGGTGATTGGCTAGGCTGGGGTTATTGATGGAGCATCCCTGGGTTGCCACGAGCGACGGAAGGACAGTCGAAGCGTGGACTGTTGGTCAAGATGTACGGTATCTGCTCTAGGCCAAATGTTGATGTCTTTCCCCTCTTGTGTCGTGAGCACAAACGTGTGGAGTAGAGCTGGGACCATCAGCTTGGCATGTGTCAATGAAGTGGCGGCACTTCTGACTTGTCGAGGCCTGGGACTAACTAGGACAAGTTCATCGAAGTCGTTATAGGCGTCTTTGGCTTGTGTAGCGTGAAGCCTTCCTTCTGTTATTGATTGGCCGATCTATCATCGCAACGATCATGGAAAGGAAGTCCTTCGTTCACATGATTATTGGTAAAACATGGAGGCCTTGCAGTGGGAGTTGGCGGATTTACGTGTCGCGCATGTGATGCGAGTAGATGAGGCTGAAAGGAGAGAGACATGATTCCCATGGCAAGAGTTGGTCGTGAGAATTGTGCAGCGTCAAATGGCCAATACTACCGGCCAGAGCGGCGTATCTGGCTTTGAGCAATATCAAACGACGGATGCTCTGTCTCTCGCTGTGCTGCGTGATGTCAAAGAGCAGCTGATCCGATACAACACGTCCGCTGTAAATGGAACACTCGGAATTCTGCCGCCTTTTAGGGCAAGCATTTTGAACGATCTAGAAAGAATCCCTGCGGGCAATGCTAGCGCAGAAAGTACATCAGACCTCAGTTGGCTTCTGGATGGCGAGTCCTACGGCGCGAGGGACTAGTATTTTCTGCCGGTCACGACATACGCGATTTTATTATATATGAGAATCGACGTACTGTTCCTCTACAACGCGTTAGGTTGATGTCTCGACCATAGTGGTTGATTCTTGAATTGCATATTCAAGTGAATATTCACATTCAGAATATTCATGATTGATTATAGCAGTCCTGAATATTCATGAATACTTATATTTAGCCGGGTATACTACGGCGCACATATATCCTATATAAGTGTGCGAATTCTAGCTCTTTCTTTATACAATACAGCATCTTCACACC
>LFZO01000027.1:0-34891 GCA_001578225.1 Pseudocercospora musae | reverse complement strand
ATAAAATAATGAGCTATGACTTTTTCACATCCCTTAAGAAATGAACAATGTTCTTATCAATCACTACTAAGATTGAATGACTATTATCTAATCTACTATTCAAACTACTACTAGACTCTAACTAACTAGCCAAACTAGTGAAATATTCATTCTTTTTGCCCTTTTACATACTGATTCTGAGTATTCACTTGAATATTCTGAATTGAATATTCACTGATTTGATTTGAGGGTCTAGAATCGATTATTCAGGAATCAACCACTATGGTCTCGACTGCGTGTTTGCGCCTCGGTACTTTGTCGACACATACGCCAGCGCGTCAGAGCGGCTCGCACGTACGTACCTCAAGTGGTCTGGAAGCTCCGCCTACATCTCAAAAGGCTTCTGCTGTGCTCCCTTCATCGACTTCACCGCATAAACATCATAGTACCCGCTTGCTCTTAGACTACTCGCACCGCCAATATGGTCTCTTGGTCATCCCTGCTTCTGCTCGCCACCAGCGCACTCACTTTCGCAACGCCTCTCAATACGCGAGATGCAGGCACAACTCTGCTAGTGAACGATCTTCTGCGACTCGATCGAGCAATCCGAACAATCACCTACGCCGCTGGGAATTACACGGGCGGACAAGCAGCTTACCAGCCAATTCGCGAGTCATTCGCTGAGGTCAACCGTACCAACCGTATTGCGTACTATGATGCCATGACTATCGAGCCTCGTCCGTATTCTTTCGCTCGCGCTCATCGCAGACAAGCTGACTGTTCCAGAAAATTTCGACGAAAGCAATCAGATCATTGCTGTCGTTGCGAACCCCATTGCGCCGGATATCACGCAGGCGGTCAATGCTCTCATTGTCAAGAAAGCCCTCATTGATGCAGCTGGTCTTTCCAAGGAGACCGCTGATGGCCTAAACTTGATCTCTTACGACCATGACACTTTGAGCTTGGAAGCTGTGGCACCGAAGCTGGACCCAGCCACCATTCCTATCGCGGCAGGACCGGTTTTGCAGATTGATCTTGACTGGAGAAGAGGTGTTGCTGCGTTTGGTGGCATCCCACTTGCTCCCATAACCATGTAGCGCAGGGTCGATAGTTGGGCGACCAGGTCTTGGAAGCGAAGTTGTGCTTGTTGTAGAGTTGGTAGATTTTACAGAATGCCTGCCTTTTCCACGAACCAGCCCAAGCCCCCGATCAGCGCGGTCGTACCAGAAAATATGATGATGGGACCATACTGGCTGCTATAGGCCGACGGGGTTGCGTCCTGCCACGTGTGCTGAGACGCTAGCAAATATTCGCTGAGCGGTCCTGAAATGATTGATCCAACACCTCGTCCGGCTGCAAGAAGTCCAAAGACAAGATTCGCATCCGTTCCTTCATGCCTTCGCTGTACTTTCTTGATTACTCCGCCCCAGCTCGTGGAATATGCGGAGGCCGTGAGACCATACATTAAACTGAAAATGAAGAGTGGAGCTATTGTGATCGAGAAGCCAAGTATTACATATACCGCGAGTCCTGAAAGAAAGCTGACGCCGAGGATCACGGTTGTGACTTCGAATCGATCCACGAGAGCGCCTACTGACAAGCAGCCAAATACTGATCCCAAGTTAACTGCAAGGACGGTAAGGGATCCTAGTGTTGAATTGAGGTTCAAAGCTTCTGCGATTGAGGGCAGGTAGTTCATTGGTAAGAAGTAACCGAGTGCTTGGACGATGTTGAAGAATTCGAATACCCAGAAGAGTCGACGGCGCAGGAACGAGATGTCCATTCTGGGTGAGGTCGTAGATGTTCCGACTGGTACTCGGGGCTTGAGGAAGAATATCAAAGGCGTTGATGGTACGCAGATGATCGCAGCCATGATTCGCAAGGTCTAGAAATGTCAGCAGATATAGATCTGAGGGAAGTATAGCTCACCCAGCGAAAGCCAACTCGAGGTAGTAATGCTTGGAGAATAAGAGGCGTAACAACACCACCAACGCCATCACCTGCAATTGCAACACCAATCGCCAACCCTTTCTTCCTCACGAACCACTCGTTGATGTAGTTGATCGAGGGCATTACCAAAGCATTCCCGCCAACAGCATAGACGATACCTTGGCAAACGAGCAATTGAGGCACGGTGTTCGTGAACGAGGCACCGATCAAGGCTGTAGCCACGATTGGTAGACTGCACCATAGGGAGTATCGTCTTGAGTTGGGCCATCTTTGAAACGCTGCGAGGAACACCGGCATCGTAAGGTACATGATACCTGTTCCTGTGGTACCGATTGCTGCTATGCCAGAAGGGTGAGATGCGAAGGGCTTGTTGTTCGTGTAGTATTCTTGCAGAACACCGAAGGAAAGCGCCAGGCCCCAAATTAATGCGTTGCTTAAGAAGCTCCCGAAGAGAGCGAGCCAGGCATGGTAGCCTTGGTCTGTAGGTGGGAGAGCATCTTGAGCTCGACAGTTGAGGTCATCTGTGTCTGATGCTTGGACTTGGGTTGTTGTGGCTGTATGATCGGCGAGTTCGACACTCCTCGTGGCAGCTGACTGTTGGGGTTCTGAATACATTGCCGTCTTCGGATTTTGAATGGATGTATCGTATAGATTGTCGTAATGAGGAGACTAGCGATTGGCAATGGCCATCGAAGAAGCGAAGATATGATACTTTAGGCTCTGCTGTTGTGATTTCTGACTCTCACGTTGATTGGAAACATGTCATGTCTACCCCGGCAATGGAAGCCGAGATGGCGGATCTTGATGACCGTTTCCACTTGCTTCAGTCCATCCCGCGTTTGTACGACGAATCATCAATGTTACGATGCCGAGATGTACTCTGTGTCTGACGCAGCGACGCCCTGTCGGAAGCATGATTGATGTTCGGCTTGGCAGTCGGAGGAGCATGGTATCAGTCAGGTCCACGTGCTCAGAGGGTTTGCAAGCCTTCGTTTAAACGACACTAGGCTGCGTGCGGTTTGTCTGGCTCTTCGTAGAGATGCCAGAAACAAACCATGGTTGATCTTTCTCGCGGCTGACAATACGCCACGTTCGGGGTGCTGCATATATGCCTCCCATGCTTCTTTCTGTGTGTCGGAAGACGCAGGAGTTTTCTGGAAGCCAACATGAAGCGAGGCATATCTCTGGAGCATTACATGTTGTGGCACCGACAATGCAGTCGTCGTTAGCATACATGCAATATGCTCACCGGTCTCGAGAGTACTAGTGTTGGTGTTGAGGGTGGTTGAGAACTTGGTAGCGAAGGATCTAGAGTGAGTGGAGAAATGTAGCAAGGGTGACGGAACGGCACGAGGCCTCTGTGCCTGTGCCTGATCATTACTCTTTCACGCAACCACTCACGCATTTCAGCAGCCCATCCACATGGCGGCCTCTCGATGTCATACATTGAAGCTGCATCATCATCTGCAGCACCTCAATAACCACTTTCCATGGCGGCCGCGATCAATGCTCAGCTCTGCTGCAATGCCACCACCTTAGATGCATCACGGGAACTTGATGCCGCGGTACAGGTGCAAGATGCAGCCTGATAAGCAGCCACTTCGCTACCTTTCCTGCCTCGCCCTCCTGCTGAACAGTCGCTCATTTATTTTGTCTTTGGAAGCCTTGTCGTTCTTTGCGTTCCTCAGCAGTATTTATATCTAATGCCAGCGCCCCGTTCCGTATCAACATTATGTACCCCTGATACCACCAATATCGTCTTGAGAAAGACCAGACTACAGTATGGACAGCTGGGGAGCTCTCAGTGATGCCGAGGGAACCCGTGAGTGTACTGACACAATCTCATGCAGCAAGCTGACTCTGTACGCAGATCGCGATTCCATCTCGACCTTTGACAGCGACTTCAGCCTTGCGGCCCCTTCCCTCTTCAATATCGGCCGCCCATCGTCATTCGCATCTAGCCATACGGCCTATTCCTCATTATCATCCCTATCGTTACGGTCGTGCTACTCGCCAAAGCTCGCCGACTCGAATTATGCAGGTAGTCCGATCACAGATCCTTCGTCGGTGTACGGAAGAGGTCTTAGAACTACTGGCTTCAGTCCAGGCACGAGTCAGACACGCACGAACGATCGTAACGCTCTGTTGCGTACTGCGCTCCTTGCACATGGCACGCCAGCCGACGATTCCTGTACTGCAGCCTTGCGAACAGAAACAGCCGTAAGGACCCCTTCTCCAAGTACTCTGCCAATTCCGGCGAAGGAGGTGAAGTCAACTTTAGCGGAGAAGAGGCTACACAATCGATTTGCATGCCCCAACTGCGACAGGACTTTCTCGAAAAGGAGTGATCGCAAGTCTCACTGGAAAGAGTCGTGTCAGTATATCTCAGATAAGCCGGATGCACAGGACAGCAAGCCTTCCCTGGTGTGCCCGTCGTGCAACCACATTGCCCGAAATAAGCATCAAGTTGGACAACATGAGCGAACGCATGGTCACCGTGGCACATGGGATCCTATCCGGCTCTGGGACAAGCCACGGTTTACGTGCTCCGATGATGGTTTAATCTATCGCACGGCAGAGGAGTTCTTTGCGCATTTCAACAGCAGGACTTGCAAACTCGATCGGCATAAGGAGCACGGCAAGTCCTTCCATCACTCGCGGCTGCTGACCTTGATGCAAGAAGGCCGAGATGATCACGGTGGTCAGCACTATGGCACCTATGCTCGCCTGCTTATTCACTGCTCCCGGCACGACGTAACGGAAACGGATTGGAGAGCCGTAGTCGCCTCGCATTCGGAACAGGTGGCTCAACGATTCGCCGAGAAGTTGGAATGGGGCCTCGTCTTGCCGCCTCTAAGCCCGGCTATGATGCGACTTGGGTTTACAAACCTTGAGCAGATGGTCGCATCGATTGTGACTCCTCCCCAGCATTCACTCACGGTGTCGCGCCTATCTGGAACAGTCAAAAGTGCCAGTATTGCGGACAGAGCCAGAGAGCACATCTCATCGCAATCACATCGACAGCAGCCACAGACCTCACAGAACCAGCCTAATGATTATTCTCATTCTCATACCTCGGTCGAGGCAGGATACATTTCCGCGGCTGCAATGCTTCAAAGCGAAGGGCCTTTGATTAGTCGCGACCGTACCGCGGAGTCCGATGCCAGTCCTGAAGATTGGCAGTCAAAATGGAATCCCAGCAGCATAGGCCCGGCAGCTCCGATGGCACCACCAACAGCTTTCAGTGATAGTCCGCGAAGCTTCAAGATCACCTCGTCCCTGAAACTGGAACGGAGCTGTTTGGAAAACGACTGCCACGAAGATCTAGACTCTGAGCCATGGCTTGACCTGACGGGCACTTTCGTAACCCACGACATGTTACTTCAGCGAAGCACGCAGTCCGGGCGTCCAGGCAGCACATCAAGTAGACGATCAATCGAAGCATCCTCGTCGCCTCAGCGCGATCAAGATCATCACGTCCAGCCCTATGGTCCTGTAGTTGCGAGTACAATGGACACGTTCATCGGATCAACAACGAACACGGTATGCCCGGGATACAATGCATCGTTACCACCGATTCCTGCTCCAAAGCCTAAGCGCCCAATATCTAAGACCAGCGAAATTCATCCGGAATCAGTTGTGCGTTCTCAGCGCCAGCAAAGATTGCCATTTCGGATATGGTCAGGCGAGGCCGCTCCTAAGTCCCATCGTGCCAGCCAAAGTCACAGCGCTGGTCTCTCGTCGCATCGGGAGTCAAGCGAAAGCATCGGACTGTTCTTCGACTATCTCAAATATGACCAGGATGCCATTGCTGAGCCACGACACTCACCTACGCGTGAGCAGTCACACCCGAAGGTTTCTGCTCAGCCGGTCTTGATCATACAGCGTTTCTTGGTGCCTACGCCTAGTGAGCACCTTGTCGACTCATCTCGAAGGAGTTCTGTGCTGGATCAACCGAAGACGACGCTGAAGGAGAAAATCAAAGCTTGTGCCAAAAAGTCATTCACTACCCAAATTACGGAGCTCGAAGATGGCGACTTCCTGTCGAAACCACCTACAGGTCCGCCAAAAGCCGTCATTCCTGGGCAATGCATCCATTGCGGTATTGTCAATGATACGGAGTGCCTGTCAGGCCACATCTCTGAAGTCCGAGTGCGTCGCAAACGTCAAGGCACTCTTTTCGAAGAAGCCGACCTCCGCGATCTTCATGACCTTTTCGATTTCGACGAGCTGCGCTCCTTCGGTGACTCCGATTACGATCAATCTTCCAAGTCTCTTTGAGCGCTTTGTATTTTTGACGACCTCGACTATACCCTTCACGACGAGTATCACAGTACGACAATATTCACGACCGCTGGCGTATGGCTTGCTGTACCAATGCAGAAGATGTACTCCACGGGCGGGATGCATGTCCTTTTGCAGTTATATGTTAGACTTGCATTACAGTACTTGTTTCTTCTTCGACTTTTTCACATTGGCGCATTTGCGGCTTTCACATCCTTGTCTTGTCAGGCTGACTTGCCAAATCAGGAACGAAGTACACCCTGTCCGTATTGAGGACATTCACGTTGGCGAACTACCACCGATGACTATGCAGCGTTCTTTTATGAAAACATCAGGATCGTGCAACGCTGCTCGGCTCGTCACTGCTCGATTCAGGCCGGTGCGAAGAGCGCTTACCTGTTGGCCGTACTTGCAGAAGTTATTTCTAGGGACGTGGCTAACATCAAAGTTTCCTTACCACGTTGACAGTCATGGGCAGCAAGCCTGGCGATTATGCTTAAATACTGAGGACATCGGTACCGGACACTGCACACGAATACAATCGTTTCAAGTCCACATTTCAATGTGATGTCCTCAGATGCGGGAATGTCAAAATCCCAAAGACTGAGGGTACCCGACAGCCGTATATATTCTACACAGGATCCCTCTGACCTCGATCTGGACTACTCATCACTTCTACCCAAGACCTGAATCATCTCTTCAGCCCGCAATCCATACGCACCCAACAATGAAGACCCAACCCGGCGCCATCCTATGTCTCTTTGGCAGTCTGGCAAGTCTCTTACCTTCACTCGTGAGGGCTGACGTCCTGTCCCATCTCCCTGAAAAGGCAAGCCCAGGCGCTATCAAGTTTCAGCCTGCGCTCGATTTCGACGAAGATGTCTGCTACGTAAGTTCGACCTATTCGAGAAAATTGCAACATAAAATCTTGCTAACACATGTTAGTACACCGCGGCAATTGATAACGTAGGAGCCATCAATCCCGGTCTCCCTAACAAAGATCAAAAGCACTCTCAGTGTCGTCATCCTGATCGTCTCGAAAATCTCAACGTCTATGTTCGACAAAGATGCAACGGTGGATGGTGTGCATACTTGTACGACTACTATGCAGAAATGGACAACCCCCCATCACTTTCCACTGTCGGCGGACACCGAAATGAGTGGGAGCATGTCGTTGTTTGGACCAAGTACAGCCAAACCAACGAACTTGGCTGGCCTGCGGACGAGACCATCTCACATGTGAGCACGAGTGCGCATGGCGAATGTAAGCCATCCTCAAACCCACATGCGATCTTCTTCAAAACGTGCACTAACACATGTATCTCAGTCTACACGCACAAGGCCAAAGATTACAGCTTCGCCGACTTCGGCGACGGCGACGGACCCAACCATCCTTTGGTCGTTGTCCACCATAAAGGAGCACTGAACGCCTCTCTGCGCCCCGCCGAATACCACGACGTGGAGAAGGGACCAGAGAATTACACGAAGAAATGGGTCCGAGGCGCCCTCGTACAAATGGAAACCATCGACAAGGGACTGAAGAAAGCTTTGGAAGACGCAGATTGGGGAGGACCCAATGCGGCTGTGCTTCATGGTATCGAGGATTATCTGAGTGACGCTATGCCGGACGAAGCAAAATATGCGTTCAATCCAAAGCTGGAGAATAAACCGTTGATGTTCGAGCTCAAGGGGCATGTGCCGCAGGTGTCGAATTATGGCTGGTTCAGGGTTCCGTCAAAAATTCAGGGGAATGTGCCGCGGGAGTCGAATTATGGTTGGTTCAGGGTTCCGTCAGAGATTGTTCCGTCAGGGATTCATACACGGAAGTGGGTTGGTTGATTGAAGACTGTATTCGGAGGGTTGTGTAATGATCTGAGGACTGGAGCAGTTGATTGAGTCGAGTGGATGAGTCTTCTTCGATTGAGGATAGGGAAGCTGCGTGGTGAGGACATTCATAGCTAGCGACTGATTGGCGCGCGAATGAGAGGCCTCTGATTTGAGAACAAAGCTTCAAGCAAGTCCAACGTAATGGAGGTCTTCGGTGTAGCCGAATGTGATGGAGAACGTTTCTCGCACAACTAGACGATCACGGACTGGTTCATGCACTCACACAAAGTGTCATGTTCCGTGACAGCATCATCGCTTCTCCAACCCTGCGAGCAAGGCTACCTCTAGACGGCAAATGGCAAGGACGCCTATTCACAAGCATTTTCGATCACAGCCAGAGTCAGTCTGGAGTGGAGCACCCTGGCCTGGTCAAAATCATGCAACGCAACCCGACCATCGCGAAAGCCATCATACCCTCGCTTCCATTGGCCCATCGGGAGAGTCTCTATCTGACAGAAGCAGCGCCACCTCCGAACAGAGATGTTGACAAAGATATCACTGAGATTTGTGACGATACATCTCATGAGGAGGAAACTCGGCGATGTGTTGTTGGATTGCCCGGACTTTCATGGTGAGATTACGACTCTGCCGCCGGTCATACAGCCTTTCCAGCTGGAGATGTTTTTTGATTGATCATCTGGTGCCTTTTCTGATGCAGGTTCGGGATGGGGACATCTTCTGCCCGGCCGGTAATGTCGCTGCTTGGACGGAAGCATGGGCTCAAAGGTGCAGAAGGAGACTTGCTTGGCGTAGCGTCGAATGGTAAGAATCTCCGAGATCATGGAGTCAGACTGGCTTCTTCAGAGTGTACGGTCTTCTCAACTCCTGACTGACGGAATACAGTAACAGTTCGACTTCCGCGTCAAAAAAAATGAGGTGGCTATATTAGTAAATTCTTCATCAAACCTCCTTGCCAGGGTAAAGTAAGCATCACAATCCCCAAAGATCTCATACCTACTTCCTTCTTCCCTATCTCTCTCTCTCTCTCTCTCATCCATCCTCTTCTCCACCAAGTTTGCTCAAAAAGCACAAACATAATCTCCCATCTCATCTGCATCAACGATCTCAATCAAATAGAAAATTCCCCAAGGGACTACAAGAGTCCTCTTTTTTTTCTTTCCCCAAATTTCAAAAGCGAGTAAGAAGCCCCACATGGACCAAGCCCAGAACCAAAATCCAGACCAAGCACATCAAGAGCCAATGTGCTGGCATTGCTACCGAGCAGGCAACCGCGGCGGGATAGTTGACGCTCTCCACGCAGCTCGTCATCCATGGCTACCGCGATATCCTCCTCCAATGTTCCCGCCTCGTCCACAGTGGCCAATTGTGCCGTGGAACTGGTTTATCCAAGAAGAAGGTTGGATAGATTACTGGTGATTGTCATGCCCGTCAAAGGCATATAAAAGAGGAGAAAAGACGCGTTACGCTATGCTATGTGAGCAGTGACGTACATACAAAAAAAAGAAAAAAAAATTGAGCAGATCTAGTATCTCCTGAATCATGAAAACAGCAACATCATGTCCAGAACCAACCCTTCTTCTTAGGCTGTTCTTCCTGTCCATGTTGTTGCTGCTGTTCGACGTTCTCGTTCGTAGTATGCAAACTCTCGGTAGTCTCTTCCCGGCCATCGGTAAAGCGCTGTTTCAATACGACTTTAGTGGTAACAGTACCATCGGGCAAGCGTGTGGTGAGCGTCGTGGTCAAGGCTGAGAGGATGTCTGGCTTTTTTAGTGGTGTGTCAGTCTTTAGTGGAGCAGACGTAGCCTCTTTCTCCTTTCCAGCTGATACATTGTCCGCCGTCGTAGCAGCCTTGTCGGAAAGCTGGAGACTTTGGAGTTGCTGTTCCAGGCTCTCCACGTAATCTCCAAGCTTCGAAATAGGCATAAATGCTCCAAAATCGAAATTGCCGAGCGGAATGCCAGGTAAAAGTTCGTAGACTCTCTGGTACAACTCTCTCCTCTTGCGCCGATCTTCAAGCGATTCGTGGTCCAGTCTTTCAAGGAATGCGCATTGCTTCAAAGCATCATTGTTGGGTAGGTCAGACTGGCGTAAGGCTTCCGCAAGTGGTCCGCGCAATCGATCTTCACCGTCGATGATACGGCCATTTTTGAAGTTATACACCAGCCACAATCCGAGCATTTGTTCAACGTCGCCGTATTTGCTCTGCCACGTATTTATAAGCTTGGTCGCCGTCTCGGCATCTTCCAAATCAAGCGCGTCTCGCAGCAAGTCTTGGGCATCCCACGAGTCCAATTCTCTGTCGCCAGTCGGGACCCAACGATCTGTCGCCTCGCTGATCTGACGTCTCGCTGCCATCAAATCCTCCACTTCCTCGGCTGTCGCTGCACAAGCGAAGGCATTTCCTCTACCGTCCTCTCCCTCAACCATACCAAGATCACTTCCTGATCGCCCCGGGACAGTCTGTGTCTGAGCAACAGGTACGTCCTCTCTGGCGAGAGTGTAATGCTCATTCGCATCAATTCGGGCATGGAGCGCATCATAGAGATCCTGCTCCACGGTGATTCCGGCTTTCTCAAGCGCAGAAGCTACTTTCCTGTCAGATGTTGCCCTATCTGATGTTGCCCTTGTCGCGATCGATTTCAGCAAATCGGCCATGTCTTGGGCAGCACCAGGGTCACTTGGCAATTTCCCTCTGATCTGCCAGTTCGCGCACTCATGGGGGAACAGGAAAGGTATCCCCTGATTGGCATGCAGTGAGTATCGCGTGACGCTACCAATGCTGCCATTGAATGCCCGTGGATAGAATCCAGGTAGTATCCCACGACACAGAAGGCTAAGCATCCAGTCAAGACCAGGACCGTGGTAAATAGATTGTGGCCTGCCAAATGGTGTTCGCATGCCGACGGGATGGGAGAGTGCATCCCCATCACTGCGCATGGGCTTGTCTAGTGATGCACAGAGCAAGTCCTCGAAAGCAGCTCGCCACCTATGACCAGAACCATTGAGCTCGCTGTATGCTTCAAGCCGTACGGGTGAGTAGGACGATCGCTTGAACCAGTCGACTGAAAGCCATCGAGGCTGTGTACCGAGTGATTCCAAGATCTTGCCAGTGACGCTGTCTCTTCCTTCTGCCTGGAAGCCCAAGAGATCTAGGTATCCCCACTGACTGTCTGGATCGTGCCACAGGGCATCCTTTTTGTGTTGTGGCACGGTTAGGTTCCGCTCCTCTGCTGCAGTTAAGATCCAATCGAGAGATTCCAACGCTGCTGCTCGATCGTATTCGGTGAGTTTGGCCATATCTCTTTCGATGTCGTCTGGATGCTCCAAGCTTCCAGTCCATCTGTATGAGATGTCCAATTCCTCCGCCTCTCGCCGCTCCATCTCTTTCTTCCAACCCGACTTGACGTTGAAGCTTGACGATAAAGATTCGATGTTTGCGTCTACGAATCGCTTGAAGGCGGCGAAGGGGTTCTGGGCTTCCCTGGTGTCGTCGATATCCGACTGCTTCTCTACGCGTTTGATCTTCTGCTTGAGATGTTGGAAGAAGCGGTCGTGCTCGGATTTGAGGTTCTGGAACTGTTTTTCGCTCCAGGACCAGGGGTCGTTCTTATCATTATCGCTACTGCTGCTGGCCATGTTGATGACTTGTTATGTGGTGGTTGTCGATGAACCGAAGGCGATCGGAGCTTAGCCGCCTGTTTCACCATGCCACCTCCAGATAACGCGACTGGGGCGGAGCTTCATTCACCGGCTTGGTCAGTGCTTCACTGCGGGGCAGGGGCGGCGGCGGCGGGCTAGTAGCTGCGCATTCTGATCTCTGCTGCGACCATATGCGCTCGGAGTTCTCGAGAACATATTCTACATGAAATCATAGACTCTAGCGAAATCATATTGCTTTCTACTGTCGTAGACGCAGGCTGTATCACAGACTTCACGAGACAGTGACTGCAGAGAGATACAAACAAACACCATGGTAGGGACCCGTCAACTTTTGAACCTTCTCAAATCTCTGGTATCTTCATCTCTCTATACTATGCTCAGACCGTCTGAACCGTGCCTCATCTCAGCGTCCCCCGTCTAAAAGCACAAGAACGCCTTTCCGTGGATTGAGGACGGTTCACGAGGTAACTCCATTCAGCGCCACGCCATGCTAAAACAAAACTCAAGTCATATGACTAACGCTTACGCTTATAAAATCTCTTTCAGCTGCTTCTTCTGCTCTGCAGTCAAGCTCGTCGGGAACTTGATCTTGACACCAACAATGAAGTCGCCTCGCACGCTTGGTGTCTTGCTCTTTGGCATTCCCTGATCTGGATAACGTGTTGTCCATTCGGGACTCGTTGGGCCTCCGTGTGAGACGTTCAATTGCCTGCCATCGATCGTTGTTATCGTCCTACTCCAGCCTGTGAGCGCTTCTTTCAGGCTGATTTCGATGGTGTGCTTGATGTCGTCTCCATCACGGGTGTAGAGCGGATGTGCCTTCTCCTTGATGATAAAATGCAGGTCCTGCACTCCGCCTTCAACTTGATCGCCCATGTCTGGGTACTTGATCTTGCTGCCGGCTTTGAGACCACGCTTGATGGGTACGCTGAGGATCTTGTCTTCTACGCTCTGCTTGCCGCTATTGGCATCGTAGGTCTTCCGTTGTACTTTCAGCTTCTTCGTCACACCATTATAGATGTCTTCCAGCGATACTGGGAGTGGCTTCTCAACCACTGTCGTCTCGACTTCGGGCTCTCGCCTTCTGCCAAAACCACTGGCTGTTCGACCTCCACCAGG
This sequence comes from Pseudocercospora musae, assembly GCA_001578225.1. Lineage (NCBI taxonomy): Eukaryota > Fungi > Ascomycota > Dothideomycetes > Mycosphaerellales > Mycosphaerellaceae > Pseudocercospora > Pseudocercospora musae. Next base: position 22,051 of record LFZO01000027.1, on the reverse strand, counting down.
TCGTCCTCCCATGCCTCCGCCAAATGATGAGAAGCCTGGAAAGCCTCCGAAGTCATCATCTTCGCCGCCGGCTCCCATTCCAGCTCCACCGCCGCGCATGAACTCGGCGAAAATATCCTTCGGATCGCTGAAGCCTCCGAAGCCACCCCTTCCACCACCTCCTGTGCTGAAGTGGAAGGTTCTTGCTCCGCCTCCACCTGGCATGCCCCCGAATCCGCCAAAGCCGCCGGGCATGCCACCCGCACCTGCATACGGGTTGTCACCGTCGGCGGAGGGTGGTGGAACACCCTGGCCTGTTATGAAGTCGTAGCCATAATTGTCGTAGTTTCTTCGCTTCTCCGGGTCAGACAGAATTTCATATGCTTCTGACGCTTCCTTGAACTTCTCGGCGCCAGCGGGGTTCTTGTCAGGATGGTTCTTGAGGGCTTGTTTTCGGTAGGCTTTTTTGATTTCGTCTGCGGTGGCTGTGGCTGACACGCCGAGGCGGTCGTAAAGCTTTGTGTCTGCAACCATGATTGTGAGTGTTGTAGCTGTTGTCGTCGGGTCGGTGTATGCGAAAGGTGAAAGGTGAAAGGTAAAGGCAGTTGCTTGCTGGCCGTGATCAGGCCGTGATGCTGGCTTGGCCAATCGAAAGTGAGGAATGTGATGTACGCTGAAGACGAATTGAATTGTGTGAATGCGAATGCCTGTTCGAGAGTGTTTGAGGCAGAGAGTACAATGGTTCTTTCGTCTTCAAGAACAAGGCAGGCCCTCGTACCCTCAGACGTCACATGCTCCGACCAATCGAAGCTGCGAGAAGCTTCGATTGCGCATTGGTGGACGCATGTGAGAACGAGCCTGAGGCTGCGACAAAGTTAGCTGCTGATACAGTATTTAGCTGCTGATACAGCATGGAGATGCTGGACGTTCCCGAAGGCGGGAGAGATGGCGGGAGTGTTGCGTGTTGCGTGTGGTGGAAGGGATTCAAGGGAAGCTGTTTCATCAACTTTACTGTACAACTTCGCTGCCTAAGGCCTTCTCCGCTTGCGCTTGGAAGCTCTTCCAGCTGCTGCAATGACAGAATGCCTCTCGCCCGAGCTCGCAGCAATATGCCAAAGGATATGCAGCAGGTAGGTATGGCGAAGAACTTGCGAAGTATATGAATGTCTCCTTGTTGTTTGACGTCAACATCCCCTTTCTAGACACATACTCCCTTCAAAATGCCTCCTCAAACGAACGCACAGCCTCCAGCAGTCAAGCATGTCGGCTACATCGGACTTGGAAATGCTGGCTTTTCAATGGCATCGAATCTGCCCAAAGCTGGCTACAATCTGGTCGTTCACGACGCAGACGATGCAAAAGTCCAGAAAGCCGCGAAAGAATGGGAAAACACGCAAGCCGCGAACGGCAAACCAGAAGCATTTGCAGACTGCCAAGTCATCGTAACAATGCTACCCCAAGGTAAAATCGTTCGAGAAGTCTTGCTTGGAAAAGACAATTTCGCGAGCGCATTGAAACCAGGTACAACAACGACGCTCGTCCCGCCCAAAGAATCATGTCTCATCTGATGCATTTGCTAGGCACAATCATAGTCGACACATCCTCCTCCTCGCCCTTCGACACAATCGCATTGGGGAAAGAGCTGGCAGCGCATCACATCACACTCGTCGACTCGCCCATCACGCAGACTTACATGCACGCAACCGACAATGGCGAGTCCACCCTCATGGTGGGAAGCGATGACCGTGCAGCGTTCGAGAAAGCCGAGCCCATCATTCGAACAATGGCCGGCTACGTCTTCTACATGGGAAAACTAGGAAACGGACACGCAATGAAGACTCTGAATAACTACATAATGGCCTCCTCGATCTGCGCCCTCGCAGATTCTCTGGTCACCGGACAGAAATATGGGTTGGACCCACAACAGATGATCGACGTGCTTAACGTCGGTACTGGCGTGTGCTTTCCAACGTTGGACACATTCCGAAGAGACGGTATCACACAGCGATACAATTCTGGTTTCGGTTTAGCATTACTCGTGAAAGATCTAGGGATTACGGAGGAGTTTATGGAACATAGTGGTTTTGAGACCGAGTTACCGGCTTTGGCGAAACGGTATTTGGGTGATGCGTTGAAAGAGGTGGGGCCTATGGCTGATCATACTGCTGCGCTTGTGGGTTGGGAGAAGAGGAGTGGTGTTAAGTTGAAGAAGACGGAGAAGGCTGAGGATATTCCCAAGGAGCATTTTGAGCATAGATTGAAGGGGTTGAACCGGTCTGCGGATATCTGATCATGTTTCAACACGCTCTCGGTTGTTGGAACAGGAGGAAGAATCTTTCTGGAATTATCCAAGTAGAGCAAAAGTTGGAAGTGGGGCGGTGCTTTCATGCGACCCCGCTACATTCGAAACAGAGTTACAGCGGCCACAAAGACCATCAGAACAGCAAAAGGAGAGTCGTGCGCTTGCCGAGACTCGAACTCGGACCACAAGTATGTCTCAGTACAACAAGAATGGGAAACTTGTATTCTACCCTGCAGAAGCAGTTAGGACCAAGTTGGTGTCGCTCGTGTGTATGCTCAGGGAGATTTACCCTAAACTACAAGCGCCATTCGGTGAGGACTACTGGGCGTAATCGTAGTCACGGGCAAAGACGTAAGTGATATATACTGCATTCCAAAAGTGGGATCGAAGGGTGGGGGAGAAATCGTGGATACCGAGTAATACGTGGGCCTGCACGGGCGTGAAAGGATATGACAGTATCGTGAACATTGATCTCCAGCTTCTCTCCTCCTCTCGAAAGATTCAAAACAATGTATCATCGCACAGAGACTCGAGCAAGCCAAGCCATGTCAGCCGTACCATGCAAGGAGGGGGTGTAGTTTCAATACCGCTTGCTTCCCCTCCCGATATCGGACCATCCTTGAGTCCACGCCTCCAGCCAGTGCCAAGCCATTGATCGATCAGCTCTTCTCTCCAGGCCCGATATGTTTCTCACACCAAGCAAGCACTCTCTGAGCCATATCAATCCAAACTTTCTGCTCACTGGCGATATGTCCTTGTCGTGGGTATGTGACCATCTGCAACGGCAGACCTGCTGCGGTCAAAGCACGTCTCATGCCTCGAGCTTGTTCTATTGGACATCTTTCGTCTTTCTCGGCGTGTAGGATTAACATGGGCGGGATGATCATCTCGCCGGTCTTCTTCGACTTTTCGACTGCTTCGTGAAATTCGTAGATCGCACTACCTTGTCGGAGAGACGTATCAGTTTTGCGAATATTCCATGGTCCTTTGCCAGCATTGAGCTCGAGCTCCAGGGTTCCGCCCAAATCGCTTGTCAACGCCATCGTCTCGCAGTCTGTGATTCCATTTAGAGGAATCGAGGCTTTGAACTTCCAAGGATATAGAGATCCATTTCGGACAGAACTGATGTATGATAGGAATCCTCCTTGACTCAGACCTCCGACTACGAGTCGTTCTGGATCTGCATATTTCTTCTCGATGGCATGGTTTGTTATGCATACAACGTCTTCGTAATCAATTGTTCCTGTTCCTCCAAGGGACCAGGATGCGAAGGAAGTGCCTCTACCTAAGCTGCCGCGATAATTCGGAAGGATGATGGAGTAGCCATGGGCGAGAAGCCAGGGTGCCCAATAGTGATAGTAGCCGTCAAAGCGTGGGGCGTTACGATCTGTCGGACCGCCGTGAATGAGGACGACTGTTGGTTGTGGTGTAGAGGGGGCATACCTTGTGGGCGTAAGGAAGAGGCTGTCAAGGTCGACTTCATCATCTCGTGAGCGATGACGAAGAGGATGCCAAGATGATTCGAGTTGTTGAAAGCGCAAGGCTGCGCCATGATTTGATAGAGGGACCAAATCTCTCGAAGGAGATGTGACGGTGGTGAATACCTCGACAGGCCTGTTGAGGTCTGATGTTGCAACGGCAACCACGATCCCATTGCTCTCGTTGGAATGACATGCGTCAAACGCATCGATATGTGCAGGAATGTCGAAGATGATCTCGTCTGGCAAGGCATATATCCTGTCACTCAGACCTTGAAGGACACTTGCAATGACTCTGTCGCCTGCCAATGTGATCCGGGAAACATCATTGTCAATGCCGAAGGCGTATCTTTCAGGATGGGAGGACGCTGCTGCTGAAGCAACATATATCGCTTGGCCGACACAGTACTTGTCATCTGGCAATCCTCCTCTCCAGTATAATTTGTCATCTGGTGCCCATATCACATCGCCGAACGACGATGGACCGCGGCAAACGGGCTGCAGCTCTTGGGGCTCAAGGTGCAGAATGGCTAGCTCAGTTCCCGATGCAAAAGGTGACTCAATATGTGGCGTCTTGGCGGTCACAATGGCAATTTTGTCGCCATCCTTTGACCATGAAAAGTCCATTACATGTCGAGCTATGCCATTCGGGAATACAGCAGATCCGGTCATGCATCGTACCTGCTTGCTCGCAAGGTCAACAGTCCTCAAACGTCCATACGGCCAGTCTTGATCCCAGACTTGAAAATCGGTTCCATCTTCATCCCGACTCTTCTCTTCCTTTGTCTTTTCGTCCGCGCTGATAAAAGCGATTTCGCTGCCACTTAGTGAGAACTCGAATTTCGAGATAGGTCGTTCATTCTCTGTGTCGGTGATCGCATGTGGCTCGCCTGCGGGGACGCCGTTTTGCAGATGCCAGAGATAGATCGCCCATTTCTTTCCAGCCTCGGCACGATCTGATATGAAGGCAATACTTTTACCATCGGGATGCCATCTCGGCGAAGAGTCCTTGAACACGCCTGCGGTGATCTGCCGCGAAGAACCGCTTTGGCTCGTTTCGGCGAGCCAAAGCTTTGATGTTGCAGAGCCGTCCTTTGTCTTCTTATGGCCCCATGCCAGCTGTGTCGAGTACAAGACTTGCTTCCCATTGGGCGAGATCTTGATCGTGTCTGGTATGTCAAGGTCGCAAAGTGCTTGGATCAATGCCTTGCCCTGCAACGGCGGAGGTCGTGCCATCATTACGTGTGAGTGAAATTGTCGGAACGTTCAGTGATCAAGGAGGAAGAAATGTACTACTTTGCAGAAGCCTAAGTGCAGCTGAAAGGAGCTCCGAGCAGGAGTCCAGGACGCTTTGCGAATGGAAAGGTACATTAGTCTCTTTGAGTCCGCATGACATCAACTCTGAAACCAGCAGATCCCATCGAGCGGCTGAATACATGGTCAATAGCTTGTATATCGTAGCGAGGGAGGGAAGAAGAGAGACTGTCGATGCTGGGAAATCGTGGGTGGGGATCTTCAAACTCCGTACGAGTCAGCTAAGCAGCTTCCCTTAGACTTTGCTACTGATACCGATACGACTTGAACTTCTCTCTGCTACATGTTCCGTGGCACTAAGATTCTAGGATCGATAAAATACTGCAGGCCTGCTCTTAGAACGCTTTCCTGCGTTGTCGAATCCTGCTCTGATGGTAGATCGGGACCACGACACTCGATTCACAATTCCCTCGCTTGTCCCACGAGCAGGTATTACGACACCGCCTCATGGCTCCCGCTGTGACTGAGGACTGATCGCGTTCGAGAGCCGGACTCCGCCAGCATGCGACTCGGCGCGTGCACAATCCTCGATGCATTCTTTTTGAGTGCTCAAATTTGCAGAATGCAGCTATCGGTCCGCCCAGTCGAACATGCAGATGTTGCTCAATGCATCAAGATTCGCATTGATACCCTGGGGTCTTTGGTGATTGGACGACCGCCGGCTTATCCAGGTTATGCACAAGAGTCGGAGGACAAGGTACACGACGAGATCAAAAATAAGCCATACGTGCAGCATGTGAAGGTGGTGGATGTGGAGAACGAAGGCATTGTTATGGCATATGCAAAGTGGGAAATCTACCCGCAAGGTCGTCCTGACCTCGATCAGTTACGCAAGCCTATGGATCCGGCTGATAAAGAAGTCGACCAATATGGCTCTCTGAGAGAGGCTGCGCACGACTACTTTTGCAGTCGGAATGGAGAAATGGGGAAGCGTCCGCATATTTGTCAGTACAGCGCATGATGAATTGGTCACCTTTGCTCACGAACACTCACACTCCGTTTCTAGTACTCGCACTCCTCGTCACCTCCGAGCAGCATCGTGGGAGAGGTGCAGGCAGCATGCTAGTCCAATGGGGCATCTCGAAATCGAAGGAAACTGGTCTTCTAGCATACACTCAGGCCTCTGAACAAGGTCGGCGTCTATATGCGCACTACGGCTTTCGCGACATCGACACGGTGACCTTCAATCTCTCAGAGTACGGGATGACTGGGATTGAGAAGATGAGTGAGATGTCGAGAGCACCATGAACGCTCAACGGATCTACACGGAGCTCCTCCACCTGCTCAAGCTCTTCTTCCATGGAACAACACGTCTTACCATGTCTATCCCTGCAACCGATTCAGGCGCAGGAAGAGCGAGTCTGGAAGGCAAGGCCTCACCGCTCACCGCACCGCGAGAAGGCACGCAGGCGCTGGCTGCTGTGCAAGCTGGAACAGCTAGAGCCTAGCAGGCCTTCAAGCGGCACAGGCACACTTCGCTGTCAATAGTCGGCTGCTTCCGCTCGGCTTCACCTCGGCTCGCTTCGAAGGCGTCTGCCGCCCAACCCTAACCCTGTTTACCGCTGCCGTCTACAATGTACATCAACTCTTTGCGCATGTCACGACCACTTACGATCCATGCTTCCCGAGTCCGGAAGGCTGAGTGGATCACTTCAATGACTCTGGCGTGTAGACTTCGTAGACCACTGCTTTGCCTCTCAAAGCGCTGCAGTGAGCACGCACATTTCTGCCCAGCCTTGCGCCTTCTATACTACATGCTTCCCATCACAGCCGCAAGGCAAATGTTGCCATGTCCGCATAGATCGGCGCCGCGTACAGGCGCCCTCTTTTCACAGCCCGATATCTCTGGACTCAGTGACTGCATTAAAGTACCTCAGTAGTGCTGACGCGGTGCGACGTGTTCTTGCTTCTCACACTGTCTCAATACCAATAGCCATTGCCATGTCCAAGATGAAGCACTCCTCTAACTCGAACTCAGCAGATTCAGCCCAGCCCACAACCAAGCGGACTGCCACTTTCGAGCTTTCAGTCAAGAAGGGAGAACATTATGTTCCCGTCAGTACGACGAAGATCCTTGGCAAATTCATTCGAGACTCCCCTCCCGAGATCCATGCGAAGGAATTGGACGAGCGCCGTTCGACCTTGGAAAACCATAGCGCTACGATTGAATCATTGAGAAAGTGGGCGAAGTTCAGAGAGACCAATACAGTGGCGAAGCTTCTGCTTCGAAGCGTCTTTTGGAACGGGGTCAAAGTCAGGATGCCGCCGGAGTTGAAGATTTACCAATCCATAGATGAATTCTTTCCGCCTCGATCTGAGGTGCGAGTGATTGTGTGTGATTTTGGCGAGGCCAGGGCAGAGCGTAGGGAGGTGCGCCTGGGTGACATTGAAAGAGGTAAGTATGCTGAGTTCTGGCACCAAAGTTTGCGCTGATGTTGCGCAGAATTTGCGCAGAAGCCGTCGTGGTCGTCGGTTCGATGGATGTAAGTGAGGCAACGCCCGAGAATAGATTATTGCTCATCTCTTCACAGACATGCCCCTTTGGGTGTCGGACTACTACATTCTGTAAGTGCGACGATTGGCTGTCCAATCAAGATGCTGATGTCAGAAGTCTGTTGAGGCACTGTTCTTTCATACTGGATCTACAATCATGGGACGACCCTTCGTTCGAGGAGGCAGAGCCGGCTGGCCCTACCTGGAAGTCGAGCAGCTTGATCTGCGGAAGAAAAGCACTATGGATGACTCTCGAGATCTCTTGCGAATCATAGAGCTTCAAGAAAAGTTCAGCAGCACCCTCGACCGGGGCATTTGGGTCGGTGATAACAACGACAATCTCAAAAAGGATGTTGAGTGGAGAGCACAATATGTTGGCAAACCCATAGAGTTCTGGGATCTGGCTAAATCCGACCTGCCATGGCAACTGTCAGAAGGCAGCCATTTCAGCATGAACGGTCCGGCTAATGGTGTGCGAACGACCCAGCTAGAGGGTACACATCAATCACTATCTCGGCATGCATTCTTTCAGCACGCATACCTCGCACGCAATCCTTTTCGCACCTTTCACCGCAATGACGGTACGCTTCTCTCACCGATCGAATGACGTGGCACTAATCATTCTAGGCTTCTTGTTGACCATGTCCCCAGCGGCTGGTGTCGATTATCTCAACGCCAACCTTCCACACTACCTTGAGAAGTCTCGAGAAGATCTTTTGCATGACAACTTCGCAAAGGCAATAGCGGAAATCTACATGGAATTCTCCGAATCTGGGACAAACACGTGGTATAGAGAAACGGTGGAATGGTTTCTTGTCTACCTCATCACTGAAATCGGAACCACACCACATAACATCCGCCAAGGCTATAGTGTGCCTTCTCTCATGGACGGATATGACGCGATCGTACACGAATTGAAAGAGCGCAGGTACGACCGATGGCAGCGCAACGAGACGATCAGTCTCGTTCGAGCGTACTTGCTTTGCATAGACGAGCTTACAGTCCTTGAGGCCATCTTCAGCAAGAAGCTGGACTTCTTCCGCCGCTTAAGGCAGGACGTGGACAGTTTTGAGGAACAAGATCATGCTGAAAACAAACCTCCGGATCACAAAGATGGAGAATCGCCGTGGGATCGAATCGCTTTTGCTGAGCATGCTATGGAGGAATCAGCAACGCAATGCAAACGTCTTCATGCTGATCTGCGAGAGTCTTTGAATTCGGCAAGCCACACTCCATGTCCCTGCAAATACAGAAGCGTGCTAACGAGCGTCCCAATCTAGCTGTTCCAACTTCGCTCGATCGAACAAAACGAACTGGCAATCATTGCGGATACACAAAACAAAGCCCTATTTGTGTTCTCTGCTGTCACGGTCGTCTTCTTGCCGCTCTCGTTCTTCACCTCGTACTTTGGCATGAACCTGCAGGGTGTCATCAACACCCATCGCACAGAAGCGTACTTTTGGAAGGTGTGCGGAACTGTGGCGATTGTGATTGTGCTTCTTGCAGGTCTATATGCATTTCGCTATCGCATTCGAAGGAAGATGTGGACGTACCGTGCTGGTGGAGAGTCTCGCTTGGTGTGAGGCGACCAGGAGGTGGCCTTCGCCTCGGTCGGCTGGGACTCTGATTTTGGCGCTCAGGGCAGAGATAGGAATTCCCAAAGGGCCTCGCGAATCTTGCCGGGAGCTTAGATCTGTTGTCGCCGTCTGTGGTCCGTTCGACACCGTGTTGAGTGCATGCAGCACGCGTCCACGAAGTGAGCAAGGCTGCTCGAGCCTATTCGCGATCACTCAACCTTAGACCAGGGCTCTTTTCCTATCACCCTAGCAACACCAATAGGAGGTCTCGCGGAGCCCAGGACCAGTGGTTTAGAGGCCTGATATGGCCATCTGCTCGTGGTAAATTGATATCCAAGCTGCTCAGTTTAAATGGTCAGGAAAATGTGATGCATCAGTTCCATGGCAACTCAGAGGATTGAGTCACCTCAGTAGCGTTCAGGCAGCATGTAATGTCGAAAGTCTCACCAAAGCTAACGGTCAACCACAGACACTCACAAGCTCACACAGCTCCTGCGATTCACAACCGCGCATCAACTTCGACACCATTCTCCACCACACTCGAAGACACTTTCACCACAAGAGCATCGACAAAATGGGCAACGGGAAAGTCAATTGGGACTCTCAAGAGACTTGGCAGCGTGTCGTTGCTGCCATCATCGCTACCGGAGTCAAGGTAGGAGCATTATTGCGCAGCAAATTTCACAATTCGTTGACACGATGCCAGGTCGATCTCAAGCAGACCGCCTTATACTTCGGCACCACCTACGACACCCTCGAGAACCGCTTCCGCAAGATCAAGAAGGAGAGCGAAGTCCTTAAGAAAGAAGTCAGCAGCGGAGAGCGCTCTGAGATTAGTACTCCATCGCGCAACACTCCCAAGAAGTCTTCTCCCAAGAAGGACGCGCTAGCTAGTAAGTGTCGCCTACAATATTGCTCACAGACATCGCTGATCAGTCCCAGATGTCACAAACGGCCGTGTGACCAAGTCAACTCCAAAGAAGAAGTCGGGCATCAAGCAGGAGTCATTCGACGATTCGACTAGCTTCGGCACTGGTGGCGACTTTTCATTCAGCAACGGCAGCTTCAGCTTGGGTCATGGCATTAACGGGGAGGATCATGATGATGGACTAGACTTCTTGGTGTGAACATGTCTCTCGCATTCGAAGTGGTGCCGATTCTCGCGATTGCGGTTACAGGACATGAGGAGCGAGGCGGCATGCAAGATGGACTATGGCGATGCCAGATTGGTGAGACTGCGAAGTAAAAGGACAGGAATGATACAAATGAGCCCAGTAATCTCCAGTTCTGCGTGCCTGCTCCAGTGTGCCTGCTCCAGTGTGCCTCCTCCAGTGTGCCTGCTCCAGTGTCATCTCCTCGTTGTATGCCCAAATCTTGAACTGCTCACAGGAGCAAAGCGATGATGTGCTGCTGGCGCCGTTGCTGTCGCGCGTTCGAGCAAGCTTTCCATTTTCCTAGGCACTGGAGTCTGGCTCAGCAACGTCAACACCAAACCATGTCCTTGTCCAATGCACGCACCCTCAAGGATCGCGTAAGAACCGCGCAAAGTGCTTGCACGAACAGTCATACATAATAACTTTCTTGTGATCATGAAGCGAGATGCATATGCGGCCGTTGAAGCTGTACCAATCTGAACGCGCCAACCTCACCTGCAGCAGAACAGGCAGGCACAAGACAAGATCCTAGGGCCTCACTGGCTCATGTGAGAGCTACTCTTGACTTCATTTCACCTTTTGCACTTTCCACGCCACAGCACAAGCCAGAGCGTCCCCAAAGACAACGACCGACTGCAGCCATTCGTGCTCTGACACCGTCGACTCTGCCTCAAGTCCATCCGACCTCTTCGTGTAGCTCGAGGTATGTTGGACGACTGCGACTCACGATGGCATGGCTGACAACATGCTAGAACACAGCCAATCGCCCACCATGCCGATGAAGTGGACTGCGGAGCAAGATCAGAAGTTTCTGATGCTGATCATCGACACGGTGAAAGTGGATTTCAAGACAATCGCCACGGAATGGGAAAAGCGGTATCGTAAGTACAAGTAGCTAGCTGCCCACCACCCTCGCGCAAGTCAGAATAAAGACTAAAAAGCGTGCAGCGGGCGAGGACAAGCCAACCGTAAAGGCGCTCACGGAGCACGTCAGCAAGCTCAAGCGCGTCGCCAAGGCTGCGAGTGTGGGCCATGTGGTCTCGACTCCAGCATCTAACAAGAAGCGTGCCGCCCCAAAGACTGCATCCAGCAGCGCCAAGCGTGCCAAAAACACTTCCATGAGCGATGAGGACGATTCCGAGGACGAGAAGAAGCTCGACTTCTCCACTCCTGCGTCTAAGCGCGAGTCGACCAGTCGCCCCCGCAAGGCCAAGCTGTCATATGCAGAGTCTGTCGAGGACGAAGATGATGGCCTCTCTGTGCCACACGCTTCGACTCAGGCATTGAAGCGCACCGCGAACGCCTCAGCCACAGGAAGTCCGTCTGAGTCGACCGGGGCCAGGAGCGTTACTATCGACAGTGTCCTGGACAGCAACGGCAATCTTGCCGACCACGGCCCAACTGCTCGCTCGAAGAAGAGCCCACTGAAGCACAAGAACCTCGGCGGCCTAGGAGGTGACGACTCTGACAGCAGCGACTACTCGGAGTTGTAAGTGCGGGTCGATATCTCCTCCACTAAGCTTGCATGCATCGAACACAGCTAGTCACGGCGTTCCGCGAACATTCTGTGTTCAAAAAGCAATGGGCCAAATATGAGATTGACGATTGTTTGATCTCGGAAGCAGCTGCGGGCAGAATCAATCTCACAAGGACAGCGAGTTCACCATAGCCCAGTCCTCACCCAAACAATCCTTGTTTTCCAATATAGTCTTCCCATGCGGCCCGCCATCAAAAGCACATTTGATCGCCGTCCTTGCAAGCCTGTCAACCGCGATCGACGGAATCACCGCTTCCGTGATAAGTGTGGTCGTCGCATCACTGTGTCCCTTCAACACCGCACCAGGTCTCAAAGCAATGGCCTCAAAACACTTATATCCTCCCTTCTCTTCCGCATTCGCACTCACCCCAAATATCGCCTTCTCCGCCGCACCTTTAATCTTCCTCGTATCATTCGCAAACCACAATTTCTTGAATTGATCCTGCTCCGCGCCCGCTCCAGAAATATACACGAATCGAAACGGGAAACTTCTTTGCCCGGCCTTGGGCGGATTTTTCGGGTATCCTTCGTAAGGCTCTAGAGCGCTTGCAAGGTGTGCTGCGAATGCTTCGGCCGCAGCGGCTGGGTAGTTGACGCCAACTTTCCGAGCTTCGTCTAGGTTCTTGAATTGCTGGACTTTGCCGCCGATCGCGAATATGCATGCTTCCACGCCTTCGTCTCGTAATCGCCCCATGAGATCTTCGGGGTACGATTCGAAGTCTTCGTGGAGGTGCTGTGTTACCTTTTTGTGTGAGAACTCGTTGTCGAGGGGTCGGCGGGTGAGGACGTGGATGTGGTCGATGTAGTGGTGGGCGACGCATTGTTTGAGCATCTCACTTCCGATGAAGCCGGTACAGCCTGTGAGGATGATCTTCATGGTGTCTGGGTGATTCAAGATACTGTTGTTTGTCAATTGAGCTGCGAGCTGATGATGCCGGGAGGTGCAAGGAAGAACGCGTATTATTATACCTGTCTTGCTGGGTCCTGTGCTACTCTTGGATGTGTGAGCAACGAGAACTGCAACTATGTGGCTCGGATGAGATGCTAAGTGTCCGACAGGCAACCAGGCACGGAGCCTCCGTCCAGTTGTTCTCATTGCACAGGATAAGAACTGCTTCTCGTACTCTTCCGAGTCGATGCGACAAGGAGCCGCTAGGTCTATACTCAAAATGGTATCGCCGACAGGGTCAACGAGTTACGCACTTCTTGACACTCAGACTTGCACTTTCTTCCACAACATCTCGCCTCGCCTATTGCCGTCTGGTTTCATCTCGAAGACGCCATGGAAATTGTCCGAACCAATACCATGCTGCTGACAGTGGACTCAGCTTCACGGACAGGATTACCGTATTCGTAAAAACCTGTCAGAGAATACTTTTGACGTCTGCAAACACTTCTACCATTGAGATAGACTTGTTCGATGACTGCGGCTCTACAAGATTATCGCACTTCACAACAAGGCTTCGGACATTGGCAGCGTTAACGACGACCGCGTAGAGAGCTACGATAACTCCTGGCACCCTCGTTTTGCGCGAGAAATGATCGAAATTGCAAAGATGAAGCCGAGAGCATCTTCGATAATCATGTAGATGAAGCCGCGACTCGACACCTAGGCCGTGCATAGATTAGAGAGGAAGCGAAGAAGATGTTCAAGGACGAGTGGGCCAAGCTTGCAGATGAACAGGGCAAGATTCAACAGGTCGATTGCGTGTTCGTTGCTGTGGCCTATCGACGAAGTTCCGGCATGACAAAGCAGAGTCACGCCAAGAGGCTGCAGCCAGGCGAACGCCAGAGGTCAAGTTGGTCCACATGCCACCCGTGACCGTTCAGTCCATAATGGTACGCGATCAGAACATATAAGATGAATCAATCATGGCTGGAGCCCGTGCCGTATCGGAATTCAACAAACGTCGGCGCGGCCGAAAGAAGCATTGCCACGAAGTTTAATGTCGGCCAGCGGCTTGATGAGTGTTTTCGATTACTGATCCATTTTCTTGTATGCTGACTACATCTCTCTAGACGGAATGTTCTCGCCGTGGTCCACTAGTGCTGCATGGCGTTCATGGTGCACGAGCGCATCGAGTGTGGAGCGGAGTCTGGCAGTATCCCATGTTGCACGGAGGTACCAGCGCTGAACCTACGCCAAGCCATGTCTATGCGTTTTGCTTACTATTGCTTTGTGAGGATGAAGCACTGGTCAGGTCAGGGTCAGCGCACACGGTCGTAGCAATGTTGCTGACCATGCATGTGAAAGATGGCCAGCTACAAGTAGGACTACCTGTATCATCTTCGTTGATGCAAGACCATATCTCTCTACACTAATCTCCGCGAACCCTACGGGAGCTCGCACACAGATAGGACCGAGGCAGCACTGTGTCGAAAGACTTTCTTTGAGTGCGAACATCTTCAGACTCGCGGCGACAGCGATCACCGTTGACCATGGAGGCACTCATCAGAGATGCGCCGATCGGCCAATTGATACGATACGTTACGAAAAATCGCCTCTTGCTCTACCCTGAAGAACGATCGGACTTTCCATGTCCCATGTTCTACACTGATCCCGAGACGGCGGCTGAAAGTCGTCGAGCAGACGAAACATCGGCAACATTCAATGAGGATCTCAAACCAGCAGGAGATGTCGAGAAGGAAGAGCTTGAAACTCCGGACTCGATTGATGCAGCAAAAGCTCATTTAGAAGAAGCCGAGCCAACATCTTACATATACGGTGCAGCACTACACACCATCCCCACCGCGCGCTCAGGGGAACTCGAAGCTGGCATGCACCACGAAGGCCTCGAAAAGCTCACCAGTGTACGCTCACATATGAATCGTGTTGGGACGAGAGCCACGTTACAAGAATCGCATACCCAAGCCGACCTGCAAACAGCTTTCACTGCGTCGACTCTTCGAAAGGAACCAACTCGACCAATCATCCCTCAGCGAACAAGCGAGGGAGACATCCTGGTAGATTGGTATACCGAAGGTGACCCAGAGAACCCGCAGAATTGGTCTCCGGGGAAGAAGCTTCTCGCCAGCTCGATGATCTACATCTACACTCTTACCGTCTACATGGGTTCATCAATAGTGACCAGTTCCTTTCCCGGAATCATGCAGAGATTTGGTACTGGACGCACGGAGACGAGCTTGAATCTTGCTCTATACACATTGGCTTACGGCATCGGACCTCTGATCTTCTCGCCATTGAGTGAGATCCCAGCAATCGGCAGAAATCCACCTTATGTCATCACAATGGCGATTTTCGTCATTCTCTGCATACCAGCAGCACTCTCGGATAGTGCTGGAACCCTGCTAGCAATGCGATTTTTGCAGGTGCGTGCTAAGACACACGCGTAACTAGTACCGCAAAATACTGACGACATCGACAGGGCTTCTTTGGCAGTCCATGTCTCGCGACTGGTGGAGCGTCACTCCAAGATATGTACAGCTTCATCAAGCTTCCCTACGTGCTCGCAATATGGGCATTCGCGGCCACGTGCGGCCCGGCTCTTGGTCCTCTCATCTCCGGATTCTCGGTAGCAGCAGAGAACTGGCGCTGGTCTCTGTGGGAGATGTTGTGGTTGTCGGGCCCTGTCTTCATTCTCATGCTGCTCTTCCTCCCTGAGACCTCGACAGCTAACATCTTGCTCCGCCGAGCTCAACGTCTTCGAAAACTCACGGGCGATTCGCGACTCAAGAGTCAGTCTGAGATCGACCAGGCAAATATGAAGCCCAAGGATGTTGCCTTCGAAGCCATCGTTCGACCAGTGCAGCTCATGGTCATGGATCCGGCTATTGGCTTCACTGCCCTGTACACCGCTTTGTGTTACGGAATCTACTACTCTTTCTTCGAAGCCTTCCCTTTGGTGTACAATGAGATGTATGGCTTCAATCTCGGCGAGCTTGGTCTGGCGTTCCTTTCGATCTTGGCCGGAGTTCTAATTTCTCTCGCCGCTTTATTCTCCTACTTCCACTGGGTGCAAGAACCAGAGATTATGAGAAACGGTCTAGGAGCTCCCGAAAGAAGGCTCATTCCAGCTCTATTCGCCTCCTTCCTATGTCCAGCAGGACTCTTTGTGTTCGGCTGGACATCTGATCGCGATATCTATTGGATCGTAAGCATGATCGGCATCGCACTCTTCACAATCGGAATATTCGTTATCATGCAATGTATATTCATCTACTTGCCTCTGTAAGTCCTAACGTGTCCTAAGCTACCCTACTTTGCCCGAGCAGAATTCTAACAATACCACCACAGCGTCTACCCACGATACTCCGCGTCCCTCTTCGCCGGCAACGACTTCGCCCGATCAACCTTAGCGTTCGCAGCTGTCCTATTTTCGCGTCCAATGTACATCAATCTCAACATAGGGCCGGGGACAAGCTTGCTTGGCGGCTTGACAGCAGGTTGTATAGCTGGAGTTTTCGCCTTGTTCTGGTTTGGAGACAAGTTAAGGGCCCGGTCGAAGTTCTCTGCCAAGTGAAACACTTTTGTGAGAGATACACAGCCTACTCTGCTTGGGCAAATGTCCTTGCCAAGGTGCACTGCGCCGCAGCCTTGGATTCGAGCTCTGGGCTCTGGGATACAATTCAGCTGGGCATGGATTGGATGGTCGAAGTCGAATGAGAGGAAGATCGATCGGTATAGCCCCAGCTGTGAGATTCATCTTCACTGGTCGCGTTGGGAGCAGTTGCTGCATTGGCGTGGCGTTTTGGGTCCTTTCGACACTTCATGGGCTAAAGATGCCAGCGTGATACTGATAGTATTCTCCGATGATCAAATGACATCTCTACGGAAATACTCAAGCCCGGAAAGGCCTGCCACTCTGTCGCCAAGCGTCAACATACTCCATTCTCGAAGACCGAATTTGTCAAACCGAGGTCAGAGTAGGCATACCATTCGTTCATGAGCCATCTTCACAAGAAGCAAGGTGCCTGCAGCGAAGTCAGAGCAGTGCCCACGTGCCGGCGGCGATGAGTGAAGGCTGACACGTGACGTATGTGCTTCACTGGTTGGCGAACCTTATCTCCCAAGCAACAGGGCCGCTATAGGTCGTCTGCCAGAATTGACGTATGTGCCCAACGCATTCCGGGTGGCTCAGCAGTCTTGGGAAACAACTACAAATCCATTCCTTCTGCTTTCGGCAAATAGCCATCAATACCAGAAGGCGGAGACATCCATACCAAGAATTCGTTGGCATGAAGTTTACTTCCGAAACACTTCAGCACTGCATCGTCACAGACAAATCGCCGTTGTCGAGAGATTCACGCAGTGTTGGCAGCAACTCCTCCTTCACCATGGCTCCAGGATACCATGTTCACGACGTCTTGGCTCAGTGTAGGATGGGAGGTGAGCTCTGCTGCCCGCTTCTTGTGAGCAACTGAGTCCGGGATCAGAGCTTTCTTGGCAACGGCGGTGATTATTGTATAGGTTCAGATGCGGTCAGATGTAGAAGAATTCGAGGCTCATGGTGAAACACAAGACAGAAATAGAAGCGTGATGGAGAAATGGTCTGAACTGACGAGATATAAGAGTAAGATGGACAATGCTCTCATCGAGAAGGATCAGAAGCAGAGACTAACTTGCCTTTGAGTCGCATTGATAGCAAATACAAGACGAAGATTCCACGCCCTCTGCTGTTGCTCGCGGGAGCTACGGTCCTGGTCCACGGCTTGAACATCGGCAGGAGAGACGAGAATAGCCTTCTTGTAGGCCGCCAGACTGCATCAGCACCATGTGTCGAAATTGAGGGTCCAGACAATTGCCCAGATGATGGCCCAGACAGGTATAATGACGGTCCTCCACCGCCTGGTCCCAAAGGCGATCGACCGCAAGGGCCCAAGGGAGATGGTCCTCCTCCGCCTGAACGTGATGGAGATCGCTCACCACCACCGCGAGAAGGTCAGCATATCAAATCTCATTCAGACTCACAATTGAGCTAACTCATTACAGGCGAAAGGCCACCAGCTCCAGCAGCGGCGCACGGAGCTTGCGTCGAGATAGAAGGCTCAGATGATTGTCCTGATCCGGAGGATGAATGGGATGATCGCCAGAACGATGGCGACAGAGATCAAGATGGAGTCCCAAACTGGCAGGATACGACTGATGACCGGCCTCGTCGTGCAGATGGCTCGCCATTGCCTCCACAATGCTGGCCAAACCCACCACCACAGCGCGAAGGTGATCCACCACGACCTGTCTGCACCGAAGAGGATCGCAATGGTCCAGGCCGCGACAGAGACTGGGACGATGACGATAATCGCGACTGGGACTGGGACGGACCTGGCAGAGGAGGTCGTGATGGCGACCGAGACTACGATGGAGTTCCAAACTGGCAAGACACGACTGACGATAGACCACGACGTGCTGATGGATCGCCACTTCCACTTCACTGCTGGGACAATCCACCCCCATTGCGTGAGGGAGAGCCACCACGTCCAGTCTGCACTGATGAGGACCGCAATGGTCTTGCTGGAACTGCTGGTGTGGTTGGCACAGGGTCAGTACCTGCCAACACAAATGGCAACACCAATGCCAATCCTGACATTAACCCATCCGGAGACGTAGTCGGCACAACCGATAGCTACCGTCAAGACAGCTCCGTCCGTCAAGTCGGCCGGAATGCGGGAGGTCGCAACTCGGTTCCGGTCCTTGGTGCAGTGGCTGGGCTTACCATTGCTTTCGCCGCTTTCTTGTGATACGAAACGACGCAGTGAGCAGTCTTGGACACAGCACGTGCGGACCGAGGATACCTAGAATGGATGGAGAACTATGAATATTCTTGGCGCCAGGAGTTGGGCAGAAAGTCATGGTTTCAGCTGTTGAAGAGATACCTGTTTGTTTGACGACGTGAATGACCGATGGAGGATTTTCGTTTGTCCTTTGCGCTTTTAGCCCTTCTTGATGTGTACGTATTGATGCTCTACTCGTTCAAATGACGGCCGAACTTGGAAGATGTTTCGATTGAAGGTTTTCCTATTCAGCGGATCATCGGCATAATGAGATCCGCCCTACAAGCACATCCGTTGGTGAGGATATTGCCTTCGCTGACGGCAGCGTCAACAAGTCTTCCGCGTTGAGTCCATTAATGATCGGAGGCCACCGCGTTCGTCATCTCTTGGTTCCGTTCGTATACATTAGTGTCTACATCAGATTGTTGTATTGAATCTTCGTGAAGCTAGGCAACTGCTTTCACAGTACTGAATTCTCGTACTCAGTCCGCAATTTCTCCATTCTTGAGACCGTTGTTGCCGTGGTGCAGAAGATCTTCTGCCGGTATTTGACGGGATCAAGTTTTGACTTACGTTGTTCTGCTGAGCCACACGAATGCCCAGCCTTGGCTCTCAGGAACCATGCCAATGACTGTCTACAGACAAAAGCGGGCAAACTCGGCATTTTCAATGCCATGCTGATGCTGCGAGACTCGAGTGTGGCGGAACCAAGATATCTGCGGCGACTGAAACGTTAGGTGCTTGGTTCGTCGTCACTTTTGTACGCTGGAATATCCCGGTAGCCCTTCGCTGCCTACTCACATCAGCTTCGTCTGGAGTCCGCGGCGTCATCAAGATGGTAGCGGCTAGCACGGCCTTGATCTACGCTCTTGGAGGCCGTCTTGTCGAAATGGCGGAGCAGGGCTTGCGTTGTCTGCATGCTGCACGCTGCTGAACTTCCGGTGGCATAGCTTTGAGACATACAGCGATGGCTCCGTGGCTTTAGCAGTGTCAATGTGTGCTGTATATGTGGTGGCATCGTGTGTTCCTTGTTGCCTACCACTGACCTAAGATTGACAACTCAGCACACGAAAGCACATTTAAGACCTGATTCCAGCTTACCTGACTTCTTTTCTCTTTTGCCACGGCCGCGACGAGCAAAATGTACAACACCAGAATCATTTTCGCCGCCCTAGCTGCGGCTATTGCCGTGGTTCACGCACAGGATCTGGAGCCGAACGACGTTCCTCCACAGTGTAGATCCATTTGCCAGCCAGCGGTCGACCTAGAGAACGTGAGTTCGGATCCCCAGAGGTTTGCATCGTTGGACAACCAAAACTGATAGAGAGATAGAGCTGTGATCGCCAATTCGACGACGACAGCGATAACAATAACAGCAATCAGCAGTATCGCGACTGTGTCTGCAACGCAAAGAACGCAAACCAGGCTCTCTCAGCTTGCCAGAACTGCGTTGTCCAATATCCCAACTACTTTGTCGATGCCGATGATAATGACACTGACGACAACGGTATGCTTTTCGATCCTTGCTGACGGAGCTGTTCCCGGCCCCGATACATCGGAATCGCTGTGCCGGGAGCACTTCGATAGGCAGAGTATGCCGCTGAGAGTGCGATGCTGACAACTCTGACAGAGATTGAACAGTGGCTCAGGAACTG
The DNA here is from genome assembly GCA_001578225.1 of Pseudocercospora musae. NCBI lineage: Eukaryota > Fungi > Ascomycota > Dothideomycetes > Mycosphaerellales > Mycosphaerellaceae > Pseudocercospora > Pseudocercospora musae. The sequence goes on along the minus strand of LFZO01000027.1, from coordinate 1,833 downwards.
CGGCTTCTCGACTGCCACAAACCAGACAGGCACTGCTGGCGTTACACCATCCCCCATAAGAGGTCCAGGTGCTACTGGTGTCTTCAGCGGATCTTTGACAACTGCGACTTACACTTACACCGAGATTGATGATGACGATGATGTGAGTTGCCATGCTGCTGGCATTCAGGCTCGACAAATTGCTGACGTTCGCAGGACGATCAACCAGAGACCGAGACGCGAACGACCGTGTTCCCTGTCGGAGCCTGGACTTCGGGTACCTTCACAGGCTCTTACGGCTCATTGACGACCTCTACTGCCACATACACCGTACCAGATGACGATGACGATGTGAGTTTCCCGATGTCGACCCCAAGTAACCTAGCTCTTGCTAACTTTCGTTCAGGACAATGACTCTGACACAATCACCCGCACTCTTGTCTTCCCAGCAGGTGCCACCCCTAATGTGCCAGGCCAGAACACTGTTTCGCCAACCACTGGCTCTGTCAGCTTTACTACTGGCACCACGACTGATGCTCAAGGCAACACTCAAGTATTCACTTCTCCGGCCACGACCTTTGATGGAGCTGCGGCAGTTGCGACAGCAGGACCTCTTCTTGGTGCCGGTATAGCTATCATGCTGGCGGGTATGGCTCTGTAGTAAGAATCGTGTGTACGAGGAAAGGGCCGCGGTGGTGTTTACGCCTGGACATCTGGTCCGGGCGCGTTGAGGTTATGAATCGATGTTGAGAGCAGTGAGCTGCCACAGTCCTTCTAGCTAAGCCCACGACATGACGATATCTTTTAACGCTCCAGAGATGCAAAAGCCGCAGATGATGCCCCCGACTCTACTTTTTCCTTGTATGTCATATGAGTCTTGCAGCTGGCGGGCGTTCCTGTGACAAATCATGTCGCCTAGTTGGAGGATATCCCTGAGATATGATACTCTATGGGTTCAAACGTGACCAGGACAGATCACGCTCCAGCTGCCGACACTTTTTGTCAGTCTTCGTGTACGGCTCGCGAGCTCATTGCATACGCGTTGGCGATGCGAAGCGATGGCCGATATATGTTTGAGTCGTGAAAGTGTGGTTAGGAAAGGAGAGGAAGACGCCGAAACGCGACCGAAGATTGTGTGGTTGCAGGTGATCCTCTCCATTCACTCGCACGCAATCGTACCATCTTGCTTCAAACACCACACCATTTCACGCATTACTTGTAAAGCTACTCTCTATGGACGACGAGCAGCCCTCAGTATGGCCGCATGCATATTGTAAAGGGCAAGCACTTACTTGTCGTCGAGCTTGTCCTCGCAGCGAATCCTGGAACCATCGCCTCGAGTGATGTTGACGTCCGGCCATGCGGATGAAAGAACAAGGCTGGCTGACGAGTTCCAATGCCAGCGGTAAAATCAAGAGCATGGAAATTATGAGGCTACCGGGACCGACTCAGTCGTGTCCACTTGGTCATGAGCAAGAATGTGCATGCTCTACGTGCGGACAACATTTGCACAAATCGCCTCACCGAGGATCAGAGGGCTGGAAAAGCAGTCAAGCCCGAGCATTGATATCAAGCGTTTTCCATCGACATTCCAAGATTGTCTGGCCAGCGAAGGTCAACTCAGCCTCTCAAGATCAGCGGAGGACAACATCGTATAGTCGGTCACCAAACTCGCAAACACGTCCTCATCAATTGCCTTCATGCACTACGTTTCCTTCGGCCCAGAGAGGACACTTTTCGATGCCCTCCTGAGCGCTGTCGCCGAATCTGCTTCGATGTAGCCTTGTCGCTGTGAACGGCGTCCATGCTGAAGACCCCAAATTCTGAATTCGTGGGATGCAAACCTCTCCAGAC
>LFZO01000269.1:0-46555 GCA_001578225.1 Pseudocercospora musae | reverse complement strand
TAGAAGAGTATAATATACTTAGGTATCTAGGCCCTATATCTATATATATACTCTAGTATCTTGCTTAGAACCCTCCTCCTTATTAGATATGTACTTAAGCTAATGTGTTTAGTCCTAATTAGGATTACTATTATACTCTATTTTCTTAACTATCCCTAGTATAGTTCCTTACCTTTTAGCCCTTCTTACTAGGCTATAGGGAGTTGTTAGCCCTAGCCCCTATTAGGATACCTACCTTTTCCTAACTTAACTTTCCTATTATGTATTCTATCTCTAGTATATCTACTATAATTTAGGCATTATCTTCCCCTATTAGATATATTCCCTAGTCTATCCGTTAACCTATTCTACTATCTCTCTCTATCTTATCTTTAGGTCTTGTATCTAGGCTATACCCCTACTCCTCCTATATTCCTTCTAAACCTTCTTATATCTCTCCTAGATATACTTAGTAGTAGGTTTGTTATTTATCTTAATCAACTATTGTCTTATTATCTCTTGTATATATATAGAGAGGGATAGGATTTATATTTCCCTTTATAGGACCCCTTCTACTATACTCTTATATACTCCTATAATATATCTTAGGGCCTAGTTTTAGATCTTTTTTAACCTTAAGGTAGCCCTTTTTCTATATCTAGGTAGTCCTTCTAGTATTATCTAGACTTTAGCCCTATGTATTATTATAGGCCTTACTATAGCTATATATAGGTACTTTACCTTTTAGAATAATACTCCCTATATAGATTTGTATAGCCTTTAGAGTAAGGATATCTAGGATATGCGTTTCTCTACTACTTTCTTAATATATAGACCCTACTATAGTTTCGAATCTACCTATATCCCTAGTAGTCGGAGGGATAGGGTAGGCCTATCCTTAAACCCTAGTATATTAACTATAGCCTATAGGTTATGTCTTGTTCTACTCCTAGTAAAGTGGATTAGTTAGTACTTCTATAGTATAAAGGTAGCCCTATATTTAGCTACCTACTATATATACTTGTTATATATTATCTCTAGCTTTCTATAGTGCCTTTCTATACTTTTCCTATATACAAGAATATTAGAGTTATCTATAAAGCCTATTACTATAGTTCCCCTACCCTTAAGGTTAGGAAGGAGTATAGATATAAAGAATAGGAATAGGATTAGTAAGAGGATTAATCCTTATAGTATTCTAGTTGTTTAGGTCCTTGCCTAATCTATATATTCCCTAAGTCTAAGGCATATAGTCCTATCCTAAAGGAATAACTAGATAAATTGTATAATATATTATAGGTATACTTTTATCCTAATATTGTATATTAGTCTCTAGTATAATATATTATCGAATGCCCCTAGTATGTCTAGGCATAGTATTAATACTACTATTATTAAGTCTATTTTCTAGACTATCTAAATCTATTCTACTATTAGCTCTAGGGCTAATATAGTAGATCTTCCTAGTCTAGCTCCTATCTAGGATTAGGGGAGGAGATCCCTTTCTTCTACTTCTTTGCTTATTCTCTCTATAACAATAGCCTCTAGGACCTTTACTATAGTGTTTAGTAGTACTATAGGTCTATATACTCCTAGCTTAGTATAGTCCGGCTTCTATAGTTTCTTTAAGACAACTATTATAGAGTGTTTAAAGGGTTTAGGGTAGTATCCTTATTATAGGTATACTATAAAGAACTTGTATAGTATAGGTCCGAGTTCCTATCTATATTTCTTAAGTACTAGGTTAATAATCTAGTCGGGTCCTAGGGCTTTTCCCCTAGGGAGCCTATTAAGTATCTTCTAGAGTTCTCCTATTCTAACTTCTTTCTCTATCTAGAATAGGCTTAGGTAGGATACATTTTGTATGTCTTCTAAGTTAGCTTTACTTAGCTCTAGAAAGAAGTATTAGGCTAGTACTTCTACCTTCCCTTAGTTTTCTATTTACATTGTACTATCCTTATCCCTAATCTCTAGGAATTGTAGAAGGGGGTATCTTTAGCCTACCCCTTCCCTAGCCTACCTAGCTAGTTTCTAGATCTTATTCGGGTCCTCGGTAATTTCTTTAACTATATCTCTCTAGCCTAGGTCCCTATCTTTCCTAATCTACTTACCTTTAGCCTATAAGGCTATTAGGTATACTATTAGGTTTCTTTCTATTCTATCTTAGCTCTACTCCCTCTTTAGGTATCTTATCTTTTTTACTATATTACTATACTCCCTTAACTAGGTTATTTTAGTATACTTAAATAGTTTAGCCTTTAGGATATCCTCCTAGATTATCTTAGTTAGTATCTTTTAGACCTCCTAGGCTATTACATTAAGCTATTATAGTATATCTATTTCTCTATTAGAGATTTCTTATACCTCCTTCTTTATCCTAGCCCTAATCTTGTCCTAGTCTACCTTTTTCTATTATAGTCTTTATATCTAGGCTCTAGTACTAGTCTAGGCCTATAGGATTGTAGTTTAGATTAGTATATAGTCTAATCCTATTTCTAAGTCTATCCTTATTCTATATTCCTATATATTTTGTTAGATTCCTATAGTCCTAAATACTAGGTCTAGGGTCTAGTAGCTCCTAGGAGTCTCCTATATAATTGTACCTAGCTCTAGAAGTAGGTTAAGGTAGGCCTTTTCTATAATTATAATAAGGTAGTCTACTACCTAATATTAGTTCTAGGTATTGTTCCCTTCCTATCTAGAGTAGTATAGGTTAAAGTTACCTAGTAATATAGTCTCTTCCTCCTCTTTTCCCTAGGTCGTATCCTCTATTAGTAGGAGGGTACCTAGGGTATAGTCTCTAGTAGGGCTAGAAGGGTTGTAGTAGTTTAGGATATTAACCTATCTATTTTCTATAAGGAGTCTAACTATAATTAAGTCTCTAGAGTATTCTTTTGTATTCTATATTTATATACTAATCTCCTTAGAGATGTATATAGTAACCCTTAGATATACTACTCCTAAGAGTATAGTATAGTATCCTAGGTATACTACTATATTCCTATTATAGGGGCTAATCTATAGCTCTTAGATTACTACTACTTAGTAGTCCTCTAGGTCTAGCTATTAGAGGAATAGGATTTGGATCTTGTCTATACTATAGTTAGTATTGTACTATAGGATAGTAAGTTTCCCTTAGCTACTATTTATCTTAGGTATTCTATTATACCTATATATCTTCTATAGCTTCCTAGCTCTAGCTCTAGCTTAGTTGCCCTTCTTAGCCTATAACAAGGGGGAAAAGGGAGGAGATTTTGTTATTCTATACTCTATCTACTAAGGTAGTAGAGTTCGTACCTACTAGTCTCTCTAGTAGTCTTCTTAACCTATCTTTAGTTTCTAGGTCTAGGCTTATATTTCTAGTAGCTTTTCCTTTAGACCTAATTGTTATCTATCCTTCTAGGTCCTTTAGGTCTTTTAGGTAAGTTAGGTAGCTCTAGCTCTTAGTTACTTAGTCTCTAAATGCCCTCGCTTTTATAATAGCTACTTATTGTACTTTATATAATACTAACTATACTACATAGGTACCTTAGTAGTTACTACATTTCCTTATTATTCCTTAGTATTCGTCTATTCTATATAGTCCTACGCATTTTCTATATACCTATTCGGCTCTATAGTACTTTGCAATATACCTAAATTGTCTACATTTAAGGCATTGTATAGGTCTCTACTTCGAATTAAACTCCTCTATAGTAAGGAGGGTACCTTAGGATACTAGGCCTTTCTATATAATTTCCCCTACTTAAGCTAAGCTCTATATGTTTAGGATAATAGAGGAGTATATCTTACCTTCTATAGCTTTTCGGCCTTTTAGCTAGACTACCTAGGATATCCTAAGATTTAGGTAGAGCCTTCTATTCTCCTCCTAGATCTTATAGATATAGCTTAGGTCCTTAGGATTGAATCCTATAGTCCTAAAGCTATAGACTAGTAGCTAGTACGTTAGAGCCTCTACTATAACGCTAGGGAGTGTCTTCTATATCTACCCTAGTTCGCTTATTAACTTGTCTTTAGTAGGTTTAGATACTATAAAGACCCTTAGGTTACTACTCTTAAGTTTCTTAATAGCGATTACCCCTAAGTCTTTAAGTCTATTTAGTATCTCTTAGTTAGTAAGGCCCTTTATTTTTTCTTACACTTCCTTATAACTAACTCTTACTATAATTATATAACTATCTAGGGGGATTCTCTATATACTTAGTATAGCTAGCTAGCCTTAGGAGGTAGCCTATACCTATGTTCTTAGTTTAGGTATTTTTGTAGCGGTTTAGAGGTTCTTAGGTTTAGAGGATGTTAGTAGTATTAGTATCCTTTAGCTAGTATAGGAGCTATATCTAGGCCCGCTAGAGGAGAGAGAGGAGGGATAGGAAATTAGAAATCTAGGGCCTAGGGACCGTCTAGTACCTTTTAGATATCGTCTATAAGGGTTTAGAGGTTCTTTTATATATTTCTATTCGTTTTTAGCTAGTTAGGCTAGTCTTTCGAGCCTTTAGGGCCTAGTTTAGGTACCGGTTATCCCTTAGTCTAGCTTTAGGATAGAGGCTAGATCCCTTCCTTCCTCTACCTTTCCTCGGATCTACTATCGCTATATTATTCCTAGAGAGGTATACTAGTATCTCCTATGCTTATAGGCGCTCGCGCCTTAGCTTAGGAGTTAGATATATTTCTTCCTTCTACTAAATAGTAATACGCTTAGTATAGATAGCTAGGGTTATTATAGTAAGAGATAACCTAGACTAAGAAAGGCCTAAATAAAGTAACTAGATAGATAATTAAGAAGGGTCTCCTCGAGCAATTCTTCCTTATAAAGGAGGAACTAGAGAAGGAGGAAGGTAGGAAGTAGAAATAGGAGCCTAGTAAGAGGAAGGAGCTATAGAGATCCTCTCTATATCCTATAGCCTAACTAGATACAAAAGGTAGGGATAGAATCCTATATAATAGGATTTAGGAAGGAGGTAAAGGGTTTTATACCGGAGGCCCTAGGCTAAGGGCTTTTACCTTTAAAGGTAAATTATATAGAGATAGCTACTTGTTTAGTAGGTAGAATAGTATAGTAATACAAGAATTCATAATAATAATATATAGTCCTACGTATTTTCTATATACCTATTTAGCTCTATAGTACTTTATAATATAACTAAATTGTTTATACTTAAGATACTATATCGGTCTCTATTTAGGGTTAAACTCCTCTATAGTAAGGAGGGTACCTTAAGATACTAGGCCTCTCTATATAATATCTCTTACTTAGATAGAGCTCTCTATACTTAGGATAATAGAAGGTATATCTTACCTTCCCTAGTCTTTAGGCTTTTTAGCTAGACTACCTAGGTCCTAGATTATCTTAAGGCTTAGATAGAGCCTTCTAGTCTTCTCCTAGATCTTATAGATATAGCTTAGATCCTTAGGATTAAATCCTATAGTCCTAAAACTATAAACTAGTACTTAATATATTAAAGCCTCTACTATAGTACTAAGGAGTATCTTTTCGATCTATCCTAGATTACTTACTAGCTTCTCCTTTATAGACTTAGATACTATAAAGATCCTTATACGCTCCTCCCTATCCTCGAGGGCAAGGGAACTATAGCAATGGGATTTGTAGATAACTCTAATATCCTTGCATATAGGAAAACTATAGAAGGGAACTATAGAAAGCTAGAGATAGTACACGATAGATGTATACAATAGGTAGCTAAGTACGGAGCTACTTTTATACTATAGAAGTACTAACTAATCTACTTTACAAGAAGTAGAACAAGACACAACCTATAAGCTACGGTTAACATAATAGGGTTTAAGGATAGACCTACTCTATCTCTTAGGCTCTTAGGTTACTAGGAGTTTAGGTAGATTCGAAACTATAGTAGGGCCTACATATTAGGAAAGTAGTAGAGAAAGGTATATCCTAGATGTCTTTACTCTAAAGGCTATACAAATCTATATAGGGAGTATTATTCTAGAAGGCAAAACACCTATATACCGTAGTAGTAAGACCTACTATAATATACGGAGCTAAAGTCTAGATAATACTAGAGGGACTACTTAGATATAGAAAAGGGGCTACCCTAGGGCTAGAAAAGGTCTAAAACTAGGTACTAAGGCATATTGTAGGAGTATATAAGAGCGTAGTAGAGGGGGTTCTCTAAAGGGAAACACAAATCCTACCTATCTCCCTATATACATAGGAGATTATAAGGTAACAAGTACTTAAGATAGAGGACAAACCTATTACTAAGTATATCTAGGAGAGGTGCAAAAAGGTCTAAGGGGAATATAGGAGGAATAGAGGCATAGCCTAGGCATAAGACCTAAGGACAAGGCAGAGATAGCTAGTAGAATAGGTTAAGAGATAGACTAGGGAATATATTTAATAAGGGGGGATAATGCCTAAGTATTAGTAGATATACTAGAGATAGGAAATACAATAGGAAAGCTAAGTTAGGAAGAGGTAGGTATCCTAATAGGGCTAATAACTCCCTATAGCCTAGTAGGAAGGGCTAAAAGGCAAGGAAATATACTAAAGATAGTTAAGGAAGCAAAGTATAATAGTAACCCTAATTAGGACTAAACATATTAGCCTAAATATATACCTAATAAGGAGGAGGGTTCTAGGCAAGATACTAGAATATACGTATAGATATAGGGCCTAGATACCTAAGCATATTATACTATTCTACCTAGAGAGATAGAGGACAAGAAACTAACTTATCTAGAGAATAGGATTATTATAGTAGGAGCTTACCTAGATTAAAAGAGGCCTAAATAAAGTAACTAGGTAGATAATTAGAGAGGGTCTCCTAGAATAGTTCTCCCTTATAAAGGAGGAGCTAGAAAAGGAGGAGGAGGAAGGTAGGAAGTAGGAATAGGAGCTTAGTAAGAGGAAGGAGCCGTAGAGATCCTCTCTATATCCTATAGCCTAAATAGACAACAAAGGTAGGGATAGAATCCTACAAAGTAGGAAGGACATAAAGGGTTTTGTACCGGAGGCTATAGGCCGAGGGCTTTTACCTTTAAGAACAGATAGGGATAGCTACTTGTCTAGTAGTTGGAATAGTATAGTAATGCAAGAATTTACTACTATAAAGATCCTTAGGTTACTACTCTTAAGCTTCTTAATAGTAATTACTCCTAGGTCTTTAAGTCCCTATAGTATCTCTTAGTTAGTAAGGCCTTTTATTTTGTCTTACTCTTTCTTCTAATCTACTCTAATAGTAATTATATAACTTTCTAGAGGAATTATCTATAGGCTTAGTATAGCTAGCTAGCCTTAGGAGGTAGCCTATATCTATATTCTTAGATCGAGGATCTTTAGGGAGGTTTAGAGGATATATATATAGGTTTAGAGGATACTAATAGTATTAGTATCTTTAAGCTAGTAGAGAAGTTAGGTCTAGGCCCTCTAGAGGAGGGAGAGGAGGAATAGGAAGTCTAGGGCCTAGGGAGCGTCTAGTATCTTTTAGATATCGTCTATAAGGGTTTAGAGGTTCTTTTAGATATTTCTATTCGCTTTTAGCTAGTTAGGCTAGTCTTTTAGGCCTTTAGGGCCTAGTATAGTTACTAGTAATAGTTATCCTTTAGTCTAGCTTAGGGATAGAGGCTAGATTCCTCCCTCTCTATACCTTTCCTTAGAACTACTATTACTTTACTATCTCTAGGGAAAGGTACTTGTATCTCCTATAACTATAGGCACTTATACCTTGTTCTAGAAGTCAGATATGTTCTTATAATATATTAAATATATATAAGATATTATATAGTATAGATATTACTATTTCTTTAATAGAAGTTAATAGACTATAGAATTAAATTTATAAAAATATAGAAAAGTACTATTTAGATCTCTATATTGTTACGGGGTAACCCTCCTATTCCTAGTTGTAGATGCCTTAGGCATCAAGTCTTAGCGTTACTTTTACGCTTCCTTCGGCGTTATACGCTTCTCTCGTAGATAGCTATCTTCGAGAACTCGTTTTGAACTACTTAGTTACTACCCTTAATATTTCTCGAAGATCCCTAAATAGATCGAGATACGGCTATTAGGAACAATATCGTATCTTAGTCCTACTCGTACGTAGACCTAATGCCTAGAGCGCGTTAATTACTATATAAACGGTATAGTATTACAAGCGTAAGTACGGTATCGAATAGGCTCTTTATAGCTAGAAGATATATTCGTATACCTTAATAATAACAAGTTATTAGGTAAGGATAATATATCCTAGTAGCGGGCGGCTAGTATGCCTCTATCGCTAGTTCTATAGTATAGTAGTAACAACTAGTAGTCTACCTAGTCTTAGACTCTACGAGAGTAATTAAACCTAAATCTAGATCCTCCCGACGATAAATCCTTCGACTTCAATACCGGTCTCGATAACTAAATCGATAATAAAGAGGAGGAAGGCGGCGATAACGTACCTATTAGCGAGCCTAAGCTAGGCTAATATATAGAGGAAGAGCTCGAAGAAATTATCGGTACTAGCTATACTAGCTACACTAATCTAGATATCGATAATGCTTGCTTCCTAGAAGACGACTCGTTAATTAAGAAGCTAGCGTAGTAGCGTAATCGTATGCCTCGCTCTATCGATACCGAGGACGAAGATAACGTACTACTATATCGCGGTAGGAAGACCCGCTAAGAGTATAACTCTTACGATTCTTAGCTCCTATCTCTATTATACTCTCCGCGTTTAGTTAAGTTACTAAGGAACAAGTCTAAGCTACGTAGTCCTATTGCTTCTAGTTCCGGCTCTAGTCGTATTATTCCGAACAAGGAACAAGGCACTAGAGCTCGCCTAGGTCCATTTCTCGACTTCTTAGAGTTTATACCTAATAACTATACCTAGGCTAGTAAAGTAGTTCTTCGTTATAACCCGAGGCACTTCCGTAGTATTATAGATACTAATAACCTATCTATATATATATAGTAATACCTAGACAAGTAGCTTAACGTACTAGACAATACTATTCTTCTATTCGCTAATTAGCTAGTTATCCTACAAGACGCTATTAATGAGATCAAATAGACTAAGAAGGAACTAGATAGCGCCGTTACCTATAATAGCTATCTTAAGAACGCTAACAATGCCCTTACTATATAAGTAAAAGAGCTAACTAAGAAGAACAAGCGCTATAAGCTAGCTCTTAAGACTACTTACGACTATATTACTAGATACCGTTATATTCGAGACGAAGACAAAGTAGACATCGATAAGCTCTAGGGGCAAGATTAAAGGTTTAGAAGCGTAACTAGTAACCGCTAATACTAAGGCTACTCGTACTAATACTAGCTATATACCTACTAAGCGTCGTATAAAGTAGAGGTAGAAAGTATAGCTATAAATAGATAATAAAGACCTCCTCGCCTAGTTCGAATAAGACTCCGACTCTAACGACGACGACGACGCCTACTTTACCGTATACTAGAACAAAGCTAGTAGTAGTACTAGACGTACTTAGAAGATTATAACGAAGAGTTCTTACAATACGCCGCTCTAGTAGCGTCTCGATCGCGAGTATACAAAGCGTAATTAGTTAGAGAATACCTACGCTATAACTAATAATAATAGCGGTAACGACGATCCTAACTCAAGCTCCGATAGTTTATCGTCTAAAGACGACTACCGAGGCCGCCGCCGCCGTTACGATAGCCGTAACCGGAAGTACAAGCGTAAAGATAAATCTACTAAGCTTCCGGCAATCTTTATAGTAGACGATAAAGCTAAGGATAAGGATATGCCTTTCCGCGAATAGAAGAGTAAGATACTATTCGCCCTTAGGGAGAGTAAGAAATCGGAGAGGAAGAAGATTCGTATAGTACTAGATAATACTACCTCTAACGCCTTCAATTACCTCGAACTAGTTATCGACTCCTTCGCTTCTTATAAGGAAGCCCTTTAGTTTATAGAAGAGCGTTAGGGTAACTAGTACTAGATAGTAGAAATATATAAAGCGTACTAAGTTTACGATCCTCTAGTAAGGCAAAGAGGAATCCTTCTCGAACTTCTAGCTACGCTTTATCTACTATTAGCTATTCCTTAGCTTTAGCAATGACGACGAGGAGATAATAGACAACCTACGCGATAAGCTAAATAAAAACTTCGAGTATTCGATTCGATTAAAGTTCTTTACCTTACTTATCGCGATACGAGATAAGCTACGTATCTACGATATTAATATAACTCGCTAGAAGCTCTAGAAGAAGTTAGTAGCCGCTAGTAGTAGTAGTAAGGGCAACAATGTATTAAAGGACAAGGATAAGGATAAAGACGACAAGAATGCCTATCTAAAGAAGATACTTTACTAGACTAACGAAGATATACGCGATAACTACGACTAGCCTATAATAGTTAATAGTAAGAAGTACGAATATAAGCCTATTAGTAAGCCTTTGTTTAAGTCTAGAGAGACCTACTTTGCCTATCGCGATAGTAAGTATATACGAATATAGAAGGAGTACCCGTTATTTCCCTTCTATAAGTACGCTAAGGGAAAGGATAGAGTTACAATAGCCGTAGCTTTAGTCGAGAACCCGCCTACGTACGAAGATTAGTTAAAAGAGTAAGCTCTAAGTACAAGTATACTACTTAGAGTAACTCTTAACTAATACGTATATCTAGGAAAGATCCTCCTACCCTTCTTACGCTAACGCGGAACGTATTATCTAAAGTATAAGCTCTTACGTCTCTAAACGAACTACTATCTATTATTAACTCTTCGTCTATCTACGTTAACGTAAACCTTCTTCTAAAGGTAGGCAAGTATATCGTTATAACCGGCCTTGCGGATAATAGGCTCGCTAGAATCCTTATAGACCCTAGCTATACGTCTACCTACTTATATCCCTAATAGGCTAAACTCTCGTCTACTCGCACTTAGCTACCTTAACCGCTTAGTATTAATAACTATAAGTAGACTAGTAGCGGTTAAATTAAACAAGTCCTATATATAGAACTAGACCTTAATAGTATAAAGGAAAACATTAACGTATAGGTTACCGATATTAGTAAGTATAACTTTATCCTCGGTATTAACTAGTAGACTAGGTATAGACCTAGCGATATCGATTAGGCTATAGGAATCGTTATCCTCTATTCCGGCTACTAGTTCAAGTACGAAACGGTAGACTATAACTCCGCGTTTATAACGCTCTCGTTTAATTCGGCTCTATCTAAACCGAATCCCATTTCTACGATACCTAACGTACTACAAATCGCTACTATAAGTATCGGCGAAGCTTATTTCGAAGATAAGAACGAGTCCGCCTACTTAATATAGGACTTTACGGATACCTCCTACGACGCCGCTAATATACTTGCGATAGTAGCGATATACGCCTACTCCCTATTACTAGAAGATATAGAAATATACATAAAAGGCAAGGCTCTAGTTAACGAAGAAGTTATAAAGGCGATACTACCTCCGGAGTTCTAAGAGTATTAGGATTGCTTTCAATAAGAACGAGCTAAGCGATTACTATAATACTATAAAGGATTAGACCTCGCTATCGATTTCTAGGAAGGAGCTAAGCTACCTTATTCTCGCCCTCGACTAGTAAGCGTATAGGACAATATAGTTATTAAGAAACACGTTAACGACCTTAAAGCTAACGGCATTATCCGTAAAGCGTTACCTCGCGTTACCTCGCCGGTTCTTATAGTAAAGAAGCCTAGTAGTAGTTTACGGATATACGTAGATTATTACGCAATTAATAAGATTATACTTAAAGATCGCTATCCGATTCCCTAAATACGCGAAACGATAGCCCGCATAGCTCGTACTAAATAGTTTACTATACTAGACATTATCGCTACCTTTAATATACTCCGTATTAAAGCCGGCGACGAATAGAAGATAGCCTTTATAACTCGCTATAGTACCTACGAGTACCTAGTAGTACCTTTCGGTCTATATAACGCGCTAGTAGCGTTCTAGCGGTATATTAATAAGGCCCTTTTCGAATATCTCGATAACTTCTACTCTACCTACCTTGATAATACTATCGTGTTTATAGATAGCGAGAGAGACCTTTATGTATAGTATATTAAGCTAGTACTTTAGCGCTTCTACGAATACGAGTTACTAATCGATATATTTAAGAGTAAGTTCTTCGTAAAGGAGGTTAAGTACCTAGGGCTTATTATTAGCTCCGACGGTATTAAAATGGATCCTAACAAGGTTAAAGCTATTATCGAATAGGCAATACCGTATAACGTAAAAGACGTATTAGTATTCCTTAGAATAGCTAACTTCTATAGGCGCTTTATTACAAACTTCTCTACTATCGCCTTGCCTATAATAGCCTTAACGAAAGGTATAAATACTAAAGACCTAAAGTAACGGACTCCGATCGTATAGACTACTATATACTAAGACGCCTTTATAGCTCTTAAGGACGCTTTTACGAAAGCTCTAGTACTAGTATATTATAATCCTAAGAAGCTATATACTATCGAAACCGATTCTTCTAATAGAGTTATAGGTAGTATACTATTATAGCTAAGTAGTAAAGATAGTACTCTTAAGCTAGTCGTATTCTATTCTAAGAAGATATCTCTAGTAGAATATAACTACAAGATCTACGATAAGGAGCTTATAGCTATTATTAAGGCTTTCGAAGAATAGAGACTAGAGTTAATAGGCTTAGAATATAATATCAAAGTCCTTACTAACTATCGTACCCTATAGTACTTTATAACGATAAAGTAACTTAACTACTAATAAGTATAGTAGAGTAAGTTCCTCTCGGCCTTCCGTTTTAAGATCGATTATCGACCTAGTAAGTAGAATATTAAGGCGGACGCCCTTACTCGCTACGCTTAAGATTAAGACTCGACCGACGATATCCGTAACCGATAGTAGGTTATCCTTAAGCCTTACAACCTCTCCGATAGTATAGTACCGATAGTAGCTTATCTAAGTATTAAACCGTAGCTAGTAGTAGACCTAGCTTACGACTAATACTACCTTGCCCTCGTAGCTCTAGAGGTTATTAACATTAGCGATAATACTAGCTTAGAAGAACTTATTAAAGCCGCTTATAACGAAGATCTACTTACTATCGCTATCCGCGAAGCGCTTTCTAGTAATAAAGATTACATTAATCCGACTATACTCGTAAAGCTTAATATAGGCATCTCCCTAGTCGACTACCGCATAGACGACGAAGGATATATTCGTATTCGCGACAAGATTTACGTACTAGAAGGCAATAGAGACCTTCGCTAAGAAGTTATAAGAATCTACTATAACGAGCTAAGCTTAGGATACCTAGGTCGCGAGAAGACTTACGAATTAGTATTACGAGAGTTCTACTAGCCTAGAATATACGACAATATTCGCCGCTACGTCTATGCCTATACTACTTGCCGCCGCATTAAGACTTAGTATAACTAGTTCTAAGGAAACCTCTACTAATTACTACTACCTAATAGCGTATAGACTTAAGTTACGTTAGACTATATCGTTAAGCTCCTACCGAGCCTCTATCGTCTCGATAATAACGTATACGAGAACCTACTAATAGGGACCTACCGCCTCTCGAAATATAAACGCTTTATATCCGCCTTAAACATAATAGCCGAATATGCCGGTAACCTCTAGTACTAGTATATATAGAAGGATGTAGGCTACGTCGATATCTTCTATACCGACCGAGGATCCTAATAGACCTTAGTATTCTATAAGCGTCTTATAAAGAATATCGGAACTAAGTAGCGTATATCTACTACCTTCTATCTAATAATAGATAGCTAGTTAGAGAATACGAATAAGGAATTAGAATAGTATCTCTATACTTACGTTAACTATACGTAAGATAACTAGGTTAACTAGATACCTAATACCGAGTTTACTACTAATAGTATATAATTAGCTACGATAGGAGTTAGTCTATTCTTCGCTATAACTAGCCGTAACCCTTATACGAGATCTACTAAGTATATGAAACTAGACCTACCTATAGCTAGTCCTATACGTACGTCCGAGCTTAAAGCTAATAAATTTACTAAACAAATAGAGCTTCTTTATAAATACCTTATTATCTAAATACGATACGCCTAAGTACGTACTACCGCTATCGACGACAAAGTACGCCGCTATAGTCCTATACGCGCTTATAAGATTAGAGATAAGGTATAGTTAGATACGCGAAACATTTAGACTAAGCGCCTAGTAAAGAAGCTTAATTATAAATATATCGGCCTATTCGAAATTACTCGAGTAATCGCTCTCGACGTTTACTAACTAGCCCTACTAAATACGATACGAATCTATAACCGCTTCTATACCTCGCTACTCGACTCGACGATAGTAAGCTATATCCGAATTAGACTAATATAGAACCGCTACCCGAAGTAGACGAAGAAGGTAATAAGAGGTAGGAGGTTAATAAGGTAGTCGCAAGTCGATAGAAGAACGCTCGCTCTAAGAAAGAGATTATCTATACTATCTAATAGGTAGGCGGAGCGTTAATAGATAATAAATATACTAAAGATCTAAAGGGTACTACTAAGGACGCTATCGCTAACTAGTATTACGATAACCCTTGCGCTATAGGACCTATACTAGGCTAGAAGAAGCTAGTAGAGTAGATACTATACGAGCTAATTAAGAAGCTACCTCCGCTAGTAGTAGCGCCTTAACGCTTAGTATATAATATATCCTCTACTTAACCTATCCGCCGAAGTATTAAATACCTTACTAGTATAGCGCTCTAGTATAGCTCTTATACAAGACCCTAGCTAAGCTCCTAACTATAAGGAACTATACTATATCGCTCGTATCGGCCGTAGGATACTACGTTGTTATCGCACTTGCTTACTACTATAGCGCCTTAGTAGCTACTACTAGCGCTCTTCTTTAAACGATAAGTATAACGATTTGTATAATACTTTGCTTTTATAAGCGTCGTAATACCTCCGCTTAAGGGAGGGGATAGTATTACGGGGTAACCCTCCTATTCCTAGTTGTAGATGCCTTAGGCATCAAGTCTTGGCGTTACTTTTACGCTTCCTTCGGCGTTATACGCTTCTCTTATAGATAGCTATCTTCGAGAACTCGTTTTGAACTACTTAGTTACTATCCTTAATATATATAGTCTAAACAAACTAAGAGTCTCTAGTAGTACTATATTATATAAGAATATTATATTCTAGATAGAAATCTTACTAGTAGATAGATATAGTAATATAGTAATAGTTCTACTAGTAATAGTAGCTATTCTCTCTATAGTACTAAAGAGGAATAGTAATCTATATCTAGTATATAGTAACTACTAGGAGCTTTATACTATTTCTACTAACGAGAAAAAAATATAATTCTATCTACTAGGAGGATTCTAGACTAGTTATCTAGTATATAGTAATATACTACTATACTACTAAAGCTACTTCTAGACTAATACTAGTTATTACTATAGTTATAGATATATACTAATTATAATAATTCTTTATTATCTAATTAGCCTTATCTACTAGTATATAGCCCTAGTAGGTTAATATTAAAGATAGATTATAGAATATTAGTAGTAAATAGATTATTATAGTAGAAGTTACTTAGTAGATTACTAGATACTATAGATAGCTCTTAGGGGGCAATAGCTAGACTTAGAGTTAGACTAGTATAGATAGTAGAATCTAAATAGAATACTATCTAGTATAGTACTATATTTTAATCTATTAAGAAATACTAATTAAATAGAGCTTATAAAGCGATACGCGATTCTATATAGATCTTCTATGCTAGAGATACGAGATATAGTCTCTACTATTAGCCTTTACTACTATGTCTAACTATTCTCGATATCTAGTATCTAAATAAGGAGATAAGACCTATCTATAAACGCTCTACCGACTCTTGTCTACGCTAGCCGAGTTGGTAGACCCAATCGACTACTTTTCCTAGTTTTTGCACTACTCCCACACAATAATACAACCCTTAGACATGTAGTAAATCACGAGCGGAGGCCGATTTCGGATACCACTTCCTGCAGGGCCGATAGCAAACGATCTTTACTAACTGTTTCGGCTTTGCTTGGTAGTTTGTCTTTGAATGGTGGGGCCAGTTTTCCATTCACTATTACTATTACTGCTACTACTACTGATACTATACCTTCAACCCATCTCCTTGCCCTAAGGAAGAAGCAGATCCCTAACTCTCTTTTGGCACCAAACGGCTGGGGCATGCAATTGTTTGCTACTTCGTTCTTGAAGCAACTCAAACCCTAACATACTTTTGCATAGCATGTCGCCGCATGCGCTATCCGATATGTCTTCATACTCACCTTCCTTCAACTCAACGGTGCCGACATCACCAGATGATATTCCAAGCCTGATTCACTCGAGAGGACCGAGTTTGCATCGATTCGGCGACGATGAAGTTCAGGATCTGATATGTGTGGGATTTGGACCTGCTTCGCTTGCCATTGCGGTAGCGCTCCATGACTCTCTAGAATCGAGGGAAACCAGATTATCGGCACGTGCACCACGTGTGCGTTTCTTGGAGAAGCAGCACAAGTTTGCATGGCATGCGGGCATGCTGCTACCTGGAGCAAAGATGCAAATCACCTTCATCAAGGACATGGCCACTCTTCGAAACCCCACCAGCGAATTCACCTTTTTGAACTACCTTCACGAGAAGGACAGGCTAGTCGCTTTCACCAACCTGGGCACTTTCTTGCCACTGCGAGCTGAGTATGAGGATTACATGCGATGGTGTGCGGAGCGCTTCAACAATGTCGTCGACTACAGCCAAACGGTCGAATCTGTTGAAGCGGGAAAGCTCAACCCGAATACTGGCGCTGTTGAGTACTTCCACGTCGTTTCCACCGATAGCCGGACCCAGGAGCAGACGATTCTCAAAGCGAAGCATGTCGTGATCGCCGCAGGTGGCAGACCCAATATCCCAAAGAGCCTTCCAGAGAAGCACCCCAGGATCATTCACTCCTCTCAATACGCGACACACGTTCACAAGATCTTCCCCGAGGGCACGAGACCCAGGAGAATAGCGGTCATTGGTGGTGGTCAAAGTGCTGCTGAATGCTGGCACGACGTTCCGTCCCGATTTCCAGGCTCACAGTCAGTGCTCTTGATCCGTGGGGCTGCACTCAAGCCAAGTGACGATTCTCCATTGTGAGTCCTGCCATTAATAAGCTATAGTTCTGACAGTTCTTGCTAACGCATGGCAGCGTGAACGAAGTCTTCAACCCAGACAGGGTTGACGACGTCTTCTCCCAAGACCCCAAGGTCCGGGCTGCTATGCTTGCCCTCGACAAGGCCACAAACTACGGCGTCGTTCGAATCGAACTGCTCGAGCAGATATATGGCGAAATGTACTCGTACCAACTTCAGCACCAGAGTGAGGAAGACTGGCCACATCGGATACAGAAGTTCCGAGAGGTCACCGGCATGCGCGATGTCATGGACAACGGAAGGCCGGCCGTCGAGCTGCAAATCCAGAACAACTCCGGTCAATACTGCGCGAACAAGGAAATCTGCAGGGAAAGCATGGTGGTCGATCTTGTGGTCGTTGCGAGCGGATACAAGCGAGACTCTCACGAGGAGATGTTGTTTGGACTCCGCGAGCTCATGCCAGGCGGCGGAAAGGTGCAAGGTCAGAAGTGGAGTGTCAAGCGTGACTACGCTGTTGAGTTCGCGCCTGGCAGCGTACAATGTGATGCCGGCGTGTGGCTACAGGGCTGCAATGAGAAGACGCACGGTCTTTCAGATACACTACTTTCGATTCTTGCTGTAAGAGGTGGAGAAATGGTTGACAATATTTTCGGATACTCGCTAGAGGCGCAGGCGAAGCACATGGAGACGTCGTTGGAGCTCACGAGTTGATTGGGGGGGGATTGCTGGTCAACAGGAGTCAGGAGGAAGCGGATGTGTGAGCACGTGATATCGCGTAGGACGGAAAGATCCGAGATAAGATAAGATGCTGCAGCAGTACAACGCAAGGCGTGCTTTGCTTGCCCCCACGACAATCCAGAATTGCAAGTCGTAAGCAGAAATGCCTCGTCCGTGATTTGCCGCTGGGAGCCAGCCCCAGAGGCGAAAAAGCACGACACAAGCCAAGCCAGGCCAACCTCACATACACAACCATACCGCCACCATGCCTGCCGGGACATAGGCGTTCGTAATGTCGACTCGCTTATAGGCTGCCGTCGCTATACCTCAACACCTGTCTTGCCTTCGACCGATACGCACCGCACGCATCACCGCTCGGTCCCCGAGCCTTCCCAGACTCTGACCGCTTTACCTTAAAACACATACACACAGCCTTCATTCCGGGAGCCTAAGTTACGGTCCGCAATCCGCTGGAGCTCTGACATGGCCGCTACCACTGCAGCACTCGATACAGCAGAGCTACTGGAGTTTGTACTCCTCAATCTTGATACGAGAACTTTATTACTATCACAACGAGTCGACAGACGCTGGCACCACACCATCCGAAACAGCAAATCCTTGCAGAAGAAACTCTTCCTGCTCCCAACCAATTCCTTCGACGAGATACTTGAGCTCGGTCTGCTGGATGAGTCCAGAGCCGAGAAATATAACATTCTTGATGCGACTTCCAATCGAAGCAAATGGCTGGAGCAGGTCGTCATCCTCAACGACCTCCTCTTCGACACTACCCGCGAGTGGAAGCTGAGGAATTGTGCCTTCGCCGATCCCAACAGGAGGTCCGGCAAATTTATCCCTTCATGGCAGAGAATGCTTCTCACCCAGCCTCCACCTAGTACTGGTCGAGGCGATGTCATGTTCTGGTTCGAAGACGCCCACGATAATGACGAACTATGCGAGAACGTCAACACAATGGGTGGGCAGAACCAATCAAGCGCCTCACAGGAAAACCTGCTTGCTAACAGCCCTCGCAGGCGACATGATGCAAAATGTCTACGTCAAAGAGTCACGTCTCGACAATTTTAATGTCCACTGGGACTCAGCAGCAGTCCGTCCCGTCAAGCACGCCGTCGATGGAAAATATTATATGAAGCTACGGCTTCAGCGCGAGAAAGACGGCTTCTCGTCCAAAAGTAGTCGAGCTGTCAGCATGGCTATCACCGTCGTCAGATCGATCGAACAGTCCGATGACACTACGGTGCCATACTCGGATTCCTATCTGAGCTACGAGCCATCGGAACGTGGTGGAGGTATTGACGATATCGGTTGGCCTGATGAGAGCGAGGAGTTTGCGAACTTGTGACTCGCCTTGAAGTCTTGACTAATCTTGAGGCCACTGATAAGCATATTCATCAGGCGAGAGACGTGCGACGAGATGATTATAAGTTATTGATCATGCTTTCGACAAACGGCGTTGGTGATACCCAGAAAAATCTGCGATTGTTTGCGTTTCATGGTTCAAAGCAGGCATGGGAGGATTACTTTTTTGGTGTCAAGCGAGCAGGTGGCGCAATATATTCCAAGTATACAATGCACATATCTCACACTTGAAAATGGTCACCTCCTTTCTTTCATACATATATTAGCACAATACAATCTGTAATCCATCGTTGTTGCACACAAAATGTTCCTAACGCCTTCCTTCATCCATTCATTTGCGCGCCCTTTTACCGATCGGTCATAGTCAAAGCCCCTAACCCAAGCTCCAATCCTACCTGAGATTAAACTGCTCAACGCCTCCAAGTCCTCAAATGTCCCTCCAATTCCAAACTTCTATCCCCAATGATCCCACTCAAACCCATCCCACCCAAACCATACGGACTAGTCACATGATAAGAAGAAGAAGAAGAAGAAGAAGAATCTTTCCGTCGTTGTGTAGGAGGAACACCACTTCTAGGACTCGTGGCTGAATTTTCGCCTTGAGATCGATCTGGTTCGGAGAATGTGACGGATTTCTTTGTTGTTGTGGTTGTGGTTGATGACGACAAGGATGATGATGAGCCGCAGGAAGAGAGTGGTGTTGATGAAATTGGCTGTCTGAGTGGTGGTGGTGGTGATGGTGATGGTGGTGTTGCTGTAAGTGGCCGAGGAGAGCCAAAATCAGAGCCATCTGTTCGATATGAGGATTTGGGGAGATGGCATATGGCCCAGGAACCGAAGAGAGACATGTTTATGGTGGTTGGTTGGTTGGCTGTCATGTATGTAATTTGTGGTAGCTGGCAGTTGGTATGAGGGAGCCTGAGGTTGAGAGAGTAATGATATCTTCAACTCTGCTCGCAAGTCTCGTGAGAAAGTGAATGGGTGAGTAGTGCTGCTCTTTGATCTAATCAATCAATCAATCCAAGATCGGTCAGCGATGGAGAGCGGGAAGCGGAAACTCTCTGTTATCCCTGATACCAGAGTCGAAAGAGGAGTGAAGCTCCGTCACGTAAATGTGGCAGGTAATACAGATCATGTGCGGTATCATCGGTAGAGTTCCGCGTCGAAAGAATGGAAAGCGTGGGCGTTGGTGGGTGAAGATCCTTGACTGACTCGCGTACAAGCCTCGCATGTATACATCGCTACTTACCAGCACAGTGCCTGCATGGCTTGATTTCTGTGGTTGATGGCATCCCACATGGAGCAACCTGCTCGTGATCAAATTTCGGGCATAGCTGCCCCGTTGTTTTCAGGTCAGCAGTTTTGAGGCTGTGCTCATTGGTTGCTGTCTAGGAAGTGTTCCTACATGCCTCAACACTGAGCGCTTCTATCAAGACAATATACAAGTCTAATAGTTGTAGAACCCTTTACCAGACTTCTTGCCCAGCCAGCCAGCATCTACCATCTGCCTCAGTCGGACGGAAGGTCTGTACTTGCTGTCTCCCAGCTGAGTGTGCAGTACCTGCATGATCGAAAGACAGGTATCCAGACCGATAAAGTCCGCTAGCTGCAGTGGACCCATCGGCACGTTCGTACCATTTTTCATGATGTCGTCGATGCTTTTCTCGTCGCCGACACCGGTCTCTAGACAGATGATGGCCTCGTTAATGTAGGGCATCAATATGCGATTCGCAAGGAAGCCTGGCGTATCCGCGGACGTGGAGGGCACTTTACCCATGCGCTTGCAGAACTCCACCGCGGTGGCCAATGTTTCAGGCGAAGTTTGCAGGCCAGAAATTATCTCGACGCCTTTCTGTACTGGGACGGGATTCATGAAGTGGGTGCTGACAACTCGTGAAGAGGCACTGAGGTCGGCGGGATCCTATCGGAGAGCAGGCAATTAGCATGACAGGACGATTGCGACGCAGTGCTGCAGCTAGCCCTGTAGGTGGGTAGAGAATGCAGGGATCTCGGATC
The DNA here is from genome assembly GCA_001578225.1 of Pseudocercospora musae. NCBI lineage: Eukaryota > Fungi > Ascomycota > Dothideomycetes > Mycosphaerellales > Mycosphaerellaceae > Pseudocercospora > Pseudocercospora musae. Next base: position 25,331 of record LFZO01000269.1, on the reverse strand, counting down.
ATGGGGGATCAACATGCACAGATCATGCAATTCGATCAGATAAGACGGAAGGGGCGCCAGCATACCTTGGATGTGCTAGCCGCGATTCTGGTAATGGATATAGACGACGTGTTAGTGGCCAGAATGGCATGTTTCGGACATGTGGCAGCGAGCTGGGCAAAGATGTTGGTTTTGAGATCGAGAATCTCGGGTACAGCTTCGATGACCATGTCGACTTGGCTCAAATCGTCCATGTTGGTCGAAGGGGTGAGTCTCGCTCGCGCGGAGTCGGCATCGGATTGGCTAATCTTCTGCTTGTCGACATCCTTCTTGAGTAGTTTCTCCGCGAACGCGATGCCCTTGTCCAAGGCGTGTTGGGAGTTGTCGACCAGTGTGACGGGAAGTCCTGCAGCCCTGGCGGCCACCAATGCAATGCCTAAGCCCTGGGTTCAAGGCTGTGGTCAGTCAGCTGTATTCGCATTGCTGCCATAGGCTGCGGAGGGGTCGATAAAGACACACCATCTGTCCAGCACCGACCACACCCAGGCGGTTGATGGTAGCAGCTTCGGCCAGCATAGATCGGGAAGATGAGAAGGCCCTGCGGCCCAGGCGTGATGCGGAACGGGACAGCGCGCGTCGGATGATCATGATGGCAGTGTACGGCCCACGTACACGAACAGGCACGAGCGTGGGAGACGGGCGAAAATTATTGGTGAGGGTGTATCAGATGGAAAGGTGAAGTTGCATAAGCCTGTAGCTGGAGCTCCAGCCGAGGGAGGGCTTGGTAAGGACCATTGCGGCATTTGCTATTGGTGCAGCGTGGTATGGTCGGACACTCCACTTTCACGTGCTTCGGCTCCGGAGCTGCGGAGAAATGATCCGCCGTAGCGCGATTCCAGCTACGCGCTCCAGCGCGTCTTTCGTTCATGGAACATGGAGCGCATGGATTACAGCAGAGTATCCGCCAACATGGTCGACATATGGGAGCGCTCCCACACGGTGGACCCGGAAGTGCGCGCGTATGTCTCTTCGCTGGTGAATGCCGTGGGAGGACGGTCGACGTACGATGAGACCTATGCGGTGGGCGACGATGCGGTCGCTGTGCTGAAGGACTTGCAACGATGGCTACGACTGTACGACGAGAAGACGAACCGACTAGATGTGAAGAGAGTGCTGGCAGAGGCGAACCTGGTCAAGGGGGACCTGCTGGAAATATTGTCGTTGTGGCCCGAAGATGCGCAAGACAACAAACACAAGGCGAAGCTGGCATTGGCGTGTCTGGAGCTGCTGGTGCCACTGACTTGGCCGCTCGCACTGGAGAGCGAGACTGCGACAGTCAACCACCACAGGCATGTGCCGTATCTGCAGTTGGCGCAAGTGGGCTACAAGAGAGCAGTTCTGCATTTCGAATATGCCAAGATCTTGCGGACAGCAGTGCGCGTCGCGCTGCCAGCCATGGCCACTCCAAAGCGCGAGAGGAGCAGGAGAGACGAGGGCATCATCAAGTTGTGCCTGTACTTCTTCCGGAATATCGCCATGATCACACAGCCACAGCACCTGCCCTCGCAAGGAGACGAGAACGAGATCAGCCGGTCTGCTGTGATAGAAGCATTCCACGACCAGGATATTTTTAGCGTGCTCTTGACAATTGGTTCCAGCATGGCAGATGAGTTTCAGGAGCAGGATGTCATTCTGCTGGAGATCTTGTTCCACTTGCTGAAAGGCGTGGATGCACGGAAGCTGTTTATGAAGAAAGAGCAAGTCGCGACTGAGGAGACTTCGGAGCTGAAGAGTCTATTGCAGAAAGAGAAGGCAATGCTGGATAGCTACAAGAGACATGCGCCAACTCGACACAATCGATTCGGCACCATGATTTGGGTGCAGAGAGACGACGCCAAGCTTTCCACTGTCTCTGGCCAAACCAGCATGACCAATGAAGCAGACACCCTCCGCCAAATGGACGCTAGCAAGAAGTGGAACAAGCCACAGTATCGGGGAAAGCTCGCGCAAGAGTTTGACGAGAATTCGGAGTTTGGCATGCGGGCAGATCTGACGGAGCCCGCTCGAAAGGACTTGAGAAAGTTCGTGGAGGACTTCCTCGATTCCTCGTTCAACCCTCTCTTGAGCAGTCTTCGAAAAGCAATCGAGCGCGAAGCAGACCGAGTGCAGGAGAGCATGCATCACAAGCAATACTTCTACATAATTTCATGGTTTCTAGATGCCGAAGCTGTAAGGCGCGATCGATCTAGGAGGGAAGCGGCCTGGGATGCGGAAGACAATAAATTCGCGTACATCGCAGCTGTGCTGGATCAAGAGACATTCGTTCTTCTCAACAGGCAGATGCAAACTGCATTCGACAATAAAAGCTGGCAGGACCTGCAGGCAACTCTGCTATGCTTTACCCAAATCCTGCTCACCGTCCAGAGCATGAGCGAGAGCAAGGACGAGGAAGACCAGGAGATCGCAGAGAACATTCAGAATCGCATATTCTACGAGGAGTCCACTCATGACAGAATTGTGCAGATCTTACGAGGCTACACCCACCAAGGTTTTGCATACCTTGACGCAGTCACAGAGTGCGTGCATGTCTTCATACGCATGTTGGAGCGATACAGCAAGCAGAATGTTGACCTGCAAATCCGCTCCAAGCGCCGTGCTCGAAAGAAGAAGCAACAGCAGGGCGAAGCTGGAGGCGATGCCGAAGACGCTGCTGAGGATGAACGAGAAGCGCATCGTGCAGTGTCAGAACGCAAATTTGACTTCGCGAAATTCGCTGCGAAGTTGCTCTCCCAGCCATGCGTCAACACCTTTATAACCTTCATTGCGTATTACCGCGACTTGACGCCAGTTCAGCTTAAGAGAGCACATCGTTTCCTCTACCGACTAGCATTCAAGCACGAGCTTGCAGTTCTGCTGTTCCGTGCAGACATTCTCCAACTCCTGCACAAGCTCATCAAAGGTCCCGAAGGCCTTGATCCTAGCATGGAGGGCTTCAAGGACTGGGAGCAGCTGGTTCAGCAAGTCTTCCGTCGATGTATCAAGTGGATCGAGCGGCCGAATGAAGGCGACGGTTGGAGGGAATCGGCCATTGTCGAAATGCTTTTCAGCAAGATCCCAAACACAGTCTTCTACCTTCAGAACGGGTTTGACAAAGTCGTCGAGAAGCGAGCTCCACGTCCTCCGGCGGAGCTAGAGATGAAGCCATCTGTGCCTGAAGAACGGCGGATCGGCATCGCAACGAGCTTGCTGATCGAGCAGGCCAAGGCGGACGAGCTCCAATGGATCAAGAAGCAGCTTCAGGGGGCGGCCACGGAAAGACAAGCTTGGGAAGACGAGCAGGCAGTCAGATCAGGCATGATTGACGAAGACGAGAATGGAGTTGCTCCAGCTGTTGAACGACAGGATCCTCCATCGATCTTCCTCACTGCTGACACGGACGGGCGAAAGCTGGCACTTTTCAAGGACAAGCATCTACGGCTCCTTCTCACCACTCTCGGCTGCCAGAGGCTGGGCCTTGCAGAAGATACTGACGCGGTCTGGATAATACCGTCAAGTCTCACTGCTTCTCAACTTACCGAAGCTCTGGATCATATCAAAAAAGCAGAATTTGACCCTCCTTCATTCGAAGACGAGAAGACTGCTGGGGACTTCATTCGCTCCAAAGCCAAAGGGCGCACCGCATTCGACGACAATGACAGTGACACAGATGCGTCTGGCAGCGGCGGTGAGATTAATGAAGAGCTGTTTCCGCCCAATCTCCGCGAGAAGCGCAAAGCTAAAGAGGGCGACGATCGGCCAAAGAAGAAGCGCAGGCGTAACGCCGTGGAGCGCACTGAGGAAGAATTGGAAGAGAGAAGGGCCGCACGAGACAAGAAGGAACGTGAAAAGAACGCCAAGATCAAATCAAAACTCTTCATCACAGAATCAGATGACGAGAGCGACGCCGAAGCAGACGCCGAATTCTTCAGACTCGAAGAAGAGCGGCGAAAGAAGACTGACGGCGTCATTCGTAACATGCTCGTCAAGCAGATGGAGCAAGCCGAAGAGGCGGCTGTTGAGGAAGTGAGAAAAGGACAGAAACGGAGTAAGAAGAAAGTGGCACCTAAGACTGCCGCGAAGAAAGCTGTCAACAAGTCGAAGACCAGGAAGAAGGCAGACGATGACGAACATCAGATCATGATCGATGTCGGAGATGAGTCTAGTGATAGCGACAACAGCAGTCGGCCAGCATCGAGGAGACAAACGAGGAAGTCATCTCCCATCGAGCTCTCCGACAATGACAGGTCATCTTCAGAGGCCGGGATGTTAGGAGCAGAGGGCGGGAGGCCTGCGAAGCGACAGCCTGTCAGGAGAAAGCCACTGTTCGACGAGGAGAGTGATGACCAGAGCGAAGCTGGGAATGGCAAGGAGACGCCTTCAACTTCACCCGCTGAACCACCACTGAAGGAAATGCCAACAAATTCCATGCCTCGGGCAATGGATAGCGATGATGATGACGATCAACCAGTCGTCAAGTCTGCTGCTGCTGCCAGGAGGAACGTAAGAGCTGGGTTCATTTTTGATGATAGCGATGACGAATAGGCACATAGGTACACTTGTGAAGAATACAACTGATACCGCCTCCACCACTTACTACCTCATTCGACCTCTTCGCTCATCATAGCCATCACACCTCCATCGTGCATACATCTCAACACTAGCATAAACTCCGCTCCCTTCTTTATCTCATCTCTGTCCAAACAGCACACGAGCAAAGCAACAGAGGTCAGAACTTTACTTCGACCCAGAACGTTGCCAAGATATCACAAGGGTAGGAGGAGTCTGTCAGGAATGTTGTGGCAGGTTGTGTTTAATCCAAGTCTTGTTCTTGGAATGATGCTGTTTTAGCACACTCCCTCGTAGGCGTTTATTCACTAGCTCAGACAGGACTTCCATGGACAGATGAGGAAACGATGATGATGCTGTCTTCTTGATTCAACGCACAAGGAGTTGAGCTACCATGTCGGTAAACATATAATGCACAATCATCCAATGTTTTTGGGGTCGCCGGTACATGCTGAATCGGAAACAGTATAGCAACATAAGTTCAACATTAGCAGACCCTTCCAAGATAATCAACTACTAGACACCCGATAATGGAATCCATGCTACATAAGCAACTTCCCATTCGATAGCCGAGCTTCTGAAAAGGAATCCCGCCTCCCAAGGCCACTGAGCGCTCGCGTAGCATGACGCGACCGATTTGAGACCAGCAGCTCCCACGTCATACCATCAGATTGTCTCTACTCCAGATGAAACCGTCCTTGTCGCTCAGCACACTCCCCCCGGTTGAAGACAGCCACCTCCGATGTTACCGCCAGTGGGCTCATTGTCAGCAGGAGTGTCAGCAGGGGTATCATATTCATATTCGTATTCGGATGGAGGGCTGCCTGGAGGACTGCTTGGAGGACCTTCAAATGTTTCGGAAGGTGGAGGTTGACCGGGCGTGTAGTATTGGCCCCCTGGTTGGCAGTACGGACCATTTCCGTAGATAGGGCCACTGCAACCTCCACCTCCACCTCCACCGCCTTTGCCACCACCACCACCGCCGCCAGTCGCCAGTTTCGAGCCTCCGAATTTGCCGAAGTTGTTCGTCTTGGTTCCGAAATTGTTCTTCGCGGGTGCGCCACCGCCTCCCCAACTCTTCGTGATGCCCTTGGGGTCACTGGTAATTGAGCTTTTGAAGCCGTTGATGGCGCTCAGTACTTGGGCCTCGTGGGCGACCTGAGGCCGTGGTACGCACAAGGCAGCATTGGCGAAGAGGAAGCCGAGCGCTAGGTAGGAGGCAACCGGAGCCATGTTGTATAGCTGCACTGAGAGTTAAAAGCAGTGCAAATGTTTGCAAAAAACGAGTGTATGGACTCTGGAGCCTGGAGGTTGGACCAGATCGGGGGCACCTGTAGTCTTTTATTAGCTGCTGGCGATGGGTCGTGCAGCATGCCAGCAGCGGTATTGATAAAGACTGTTGGATCACAGTGTATTTGCCATTGGGATACCATGGACATGGTGTTGTTCATGGTATAGGCATGCGCGAGACATACGTTACAGAGGATATCCACCCCGTCGTGTAGTTATCTGCTGTATCCGGCTATGTGAAGGGTTAAGGGCTATGTCGATAGGGAGGGAAGTACAACGGGTTGTGTCCACGGTTGAATGCCGATGTTCACGGAGCTTGTGTTTCATTTGTAGCATTGCTAGGTATCGATGAAGAGGGAGAAGTTTCGTGCCCTTTTCGGAAAGAAGACTGGGATTAGTCGAATGCCTGTGAACATGCGGTAAAAAGTCAGGCTGGAACGATCCAATCATACTCCTTCTAAACGAGCGTTCCCGACTCCTCGGGGTCAGCGATGTTTGTTCGAGCACGCCGGAAGCCCGGGTGTTGCAAGATGATTTGTTATGTCTGACCGGGGGATTCTAGGAATGGCGGCAATGGCCTCTGGAGTCTGCCGTGAGGCCATTCAATCATTGTGAGCTCCGAGTACCCCGGACGCCCGGCTCTTGCAAGGTGATATATGTCTAATTGAAGAATGACCACTGCCGTGAGGCCCTCGTGACTCGTGAACGTCGAGCACCCGGACGGCTTATGTCTAAGTGCTCTTCCCCAATCCGAATGCTGCTGGCGTCTGGACTCTGCGCACTGTAGAAGTCCAGAAGAGCTCTACTGACCGCTTCCGGCTTGTTTGAACCCCAGTCGCCAGTGAGGCCACGCATTTCCCCTTTACAGTGCCAATCTCCATGACCAGTTTCAAGGGGCTTGTAACGCCGCGGCATCAGCACCTTGATGGGAGATGTCCCATTCCTTTGCTGGCAGTCGATACCTATTCCCACTAGAGCTATATCGATACGAGTTCTGCTTGGGTGGAGGTATGCTAGAAAGCTATAGAATGCGGAATACCGACGCCGAAGAATACACCAGACGTATGTTGATGTGCTGAACAGTGATGTTCGAGACATGCACAAATCGTAGTCCCTTGCCTCCGTCGAGTGATCAGTTGAAAGCTCCCAGACCCTCCAAAATACGATGTCTTGTGGCTCTATCTAGATTGTATGCTGGAGGAGGTGGTGCGTGGCAAGTGAATATGCCCGCCCGCTCCAGGTGTGTCAGAAGTGGTCGCAGGCTGCTCAAGTGAATAATATCGCAGCAGGCTTCTCAGCGAATGAATATAAATTATCTATTTCGTTGCAACTTGCGCCAGCAAAGACGAAGCTGGTGGTGGTAGTTCTATCTGCTTGCGTTGCCCCTTCCTACGCCCGCCTGCCGAGCATTTGAGCTTACATACTCCCGCATACAACACACTGCTCGGAAAGCCATCTGCGGCCATAGAAGTCATCATGGCACAGCGCGGGAACGAGATGGGCATGGACTTCGAGTGGCAGAACAAGACAGGCGCAATGGATGAGCGATCACCTTTCGCCCAGCTGAGCCAGAATGCCCAGCGCCTCCATACTCCAAGCAAAAGACGTACGTCGGCGATGAAAATGAATTCGCGTGGCCATGGCGATGCTGATGACGCTGATGCTGCAGGCCATAACAACGCCTTCGACTCGCCTTCCAAGAATTTCGCCAGCTTTGCCAGCCTCCAACAATCCTCCAACAAGCCCCTGCCTAAAGCGCCGGCAGCATTCAACTCGCTCTACAACACGCCCCGGAAGCAGAATATCGACATCGATGACTCGAGCGCTGGAGAGACTCCAAAATCGCCAGAACGAGACGGGGACAGCGATGCGACACCAGATATGCCTCTACGCAACCCATTCGGCAGACTCGATGCTGCAACACAACCAGTCATGCCTGGCGCAGAGCGAGAACCAAGCCCAGTGAAGCATCGACCGCAACAGCTGAGACGAGAATCTTGGTGGGGCAAGTTCAAGACCAGAATAAGTCCCGGCAGAGGCGAGATTGCGCGCCCAGAGCACTCGGGCGCGGTCGAGAAGAGAGTCAAGAAGAAACGGGAGAATCAACTTCAGCGGCAGGCTTCGCGACGGAGACGCCATAGTGTGTCGGACTCTGGAGATGACGGCGAGACGCCCGCAAAGAGTCCCCGAAAGGCCAGCGGCAAGCACAAGGACAGTCATGGACATGAGAGCAAGCCTCACTGGATCTCCAATCTCTTCACATTCATTGCGCAACATCCGACAGTGCCACACATTCTCTCATTTTACGCACAACTCGCATTCAACGTCTTTCTCCTGGCGGCATGCGGATATCTGGTCTACTCATTCTGGTCAGCCGTGCAAGGAGACGTGGACAAGAAGAGTCACGAGGCGATGGCCGATATCATGGCGGAAATGGCGGAATGCGCTCGCCAATACACCGCGAACAACTGCGATCCGAGCCAACGAATGCCAGCACTCGAGACAGTATGCAAAGGATGGCAGCGATGCATGGAGCAAGACCCTCACAAGGTTGGGAGAGCGAAAGTCTCAGCGCATACTTTTGCCGAGATTTTCAACAGCTTCGTGGAACCGATCAGCTGGAAAGCGATGGCTTTCACATTTCTTCTGGTCTTTGGATGCTTTGCTACCACAAACCTGGCATTTGGATTCTTCCGGGACAAGAGCTCACAAGCCAGTCAGCAATACCCACCCAACTACTATCAGCCTCCCCCAACACCACAACGAACGTTCAGCAACGAGTACCCTCAGCAAGTTGGCACGCCGTGGCAGAACGCGCCACCGTTGGAACCAGGCCCAAGCGGATACGCACAGATCGAAGGACGAGGAAGTCCTGTGAGGAGATTACAGTATCACTGAGTACTGGACCGACGTGCAGTCAAGGTCCTCAATGTGCATAATACCGCAGGCATTTCGCCCTTTTCAAGCTGCAAATGGCAGCGAAGACCCCTCCCACTCGCTCCTCGTTCACGGACTGAGCTCCGCCCGCCAACCTCCTTCGACCCGGCCTGGTAGAGTTCTGACCTGCAGCATTTTGTGAAAGTATTGAAGTTGTGGTGTGGTACCTAATCCACTGACATCATGAGCATTTTCAACAGCCTACTTCTCTCCCGATTGAGACATGCATCTGAGACGTGCATCGGGAGACTGATGGCGTGATCCCAGGGGAACAATAGAGAGCGGCATTATCATTGCTCTGCTCTTCGAGGCGACACTGATAGCCACATACTAAAGCCATGAGCTCAAAAGACCCATCAACAAACGTCGACGACGCTGAACGCCAGCCTTTGATTCGGAAAACCAACAGTATCGAAGCAACCACAAACCTCCTCCTCGAACAAAGCTCTTCCCCCCTCCAACATACCCCATCAATCCCTCGCTCAACCTCAATTAAAGACCTCCCTCCACCTCCAGATGGTGGACAGGCATGGATCCAAGTCTTCGCAGGCTTCCTCATCCTGCTCAATACCTGGGGCTACATAAACTCATACTCCCTTTTCTCATCTTACTACACAGAAGATCTCGGACTTGACCTTACAGCAGTCTCATGGATCTCTTCGATTCAGATCTTTCTAGTCTTCTTCCTCGGAACTTTTAGCGGTCGAGCAGCAGATGCGGGATTCTTTCGTCTTTGCATGCTGTCGGGTGTCGTTTTGCAGTTGGTCGGGATATTTGCCACAAGTTTTGCGAGGATTTACTGGCAGCTCCTGCTTTCTCAGGGTATCATTGGTGGTGTTGGAAGTGGACTGGTCTTTTGTCCTACCATCTCTCTCATAGCCACCTACTTTTCATCTCAGAAGACCTTGGCCCTGAATACCATGGCTTCAGGGACGGGAGTCGGTGGAGTTGTGTTTCCTGCGATTGCGCAGCAGCTACTTCCGGCTGTTGGATTCGGATGGACCGTACGTGTGATGGGATTTGTGGTGCTCATCACGTCTGTTATCGCTGTGGTCCTGCTGAAACCGAGACTCCCTCCGAGAAGTTCTGGAGCAATGGTCGAATGGGAAGCATTCAAAGAGAAGCCATATACATTATTCACAATCGGCATGTTCCTGACTCTGTGGGCGCTCTATGTCGCGTTCAGCTTCGTAAGCCCACCTCACATATCCCACTTCTTCGTCACTGATCCAACGACACAGATCACCCGCTACGCCACCTCAATTATAGGCACCACCCGCTCAACCTCGCTCACAATCTTCCTCATCCTGAACGCCATGGGAACCGTAGGGCGCATTCTTCCCGGCCTTCTCGCTGGAAGTCTCGGGGTTCTGAATACCATGATCCCTTTCACCTTCCTCACATCAATTCTGTACTTCGTCTGGATCTTCATCTCCTCCGAAACTCAACTCTTCGTTTTCGCAGTCGTCTTCGGCCTCATTGATTCTGCTGTTCAAGGACTGGTGCTAGGTGGTCTCAGCACTGTGAATCCCGATCCAAGGAAGATGGGGACTAGGTCCGGAATGATTTTGAGCTGTGTGAGTATTGCTGCGCTTACAGGAGGCCCGATTTTTGGAGCTTTGGTGGAAAGAGGTGGAAATGATGGAAAGGGTTTCTTGTATGCGAATGTTTGGGGTGGGTGTTCGATTTTTGTTGGGCTTTGCTTTCTTGTTGCTGCGAGGGTTGCGGGTGTGGGTTGGGAGTTGAGCAAGAAGATGTGATTGATGCTTGCTTCAGGGTTGATGATCATCAGTCAGCCCCTTCCAAGGACATGTGATCGGGAATGAAAGACATCCTGATGGGGCCCCGCTGACGGCAAAAGACGAGATCCAGTGCCCGAAGATATCGGGTTCAGCTACGCCACTAACAGCAAGACATTTGGGCACGCACCGCCGAGGTGAACTGCAGGTATGCCAGCTTGATGTAAGAACGAAAGGACAGAATATGTGCTTCTTCTGTCGGCCAATTGACCACGAATGGATCACTACTGCAGCCAAATCATGTGCAATGATCCCCGCATACTACTTACTATTGAGGGTCATGGTGGTGATACTTGCGCTTGATGGATCGAACTTTGTTCGATGCGTGTCTGGAAGGCTAGCTACCTTGTATATCGTTGCATATGCTGTCTGAAAACAGGAGGCTTGTTTTGTGCAGCGTGATCACATGCGCAAGTCTTGGCGTGGTAAGTCAGTGCATGTGGCGGAAGCTTTCTGGCATGTGACGGCTAAAAGTGAAGTCAACTTACGGCACACGTGCACGACCGGCATGTGATGCTGGTACTGATGAACGGAGCTCGGACTTTGTCACGCGTCACGTCGATGCTGCTGCAAGAGTGCCGAGGAGAGAGCTGATGGACAACATCACCAATCGTACCCATTATTGCGATGAAGCTGTCTTTCTTTCTATACTAGTATACTCTGTACTCTGATGATCATCATTTAAACAACATGTTCGAAAACATCACGCACCCACCCAGCACTTAACATTTGAGCGCCGACGCCCATCATACACTCTCAACGATGACGCACTTTAATGCTCGCTGTACAATACATGCTTCGTGAAAAGCCAACACGCGCGATCTATGGTATCTAAAAGGCAGAGATGGCAACGGCGATCACCTGTGCATCACTATGGCTGATGCTCACAGTCGTCGACTTGACGCCAGATGCTTGGGCAGCGGATTTTGCTTCGCCGTGGAGCTGTGAAGATGTCAGTATGAATATTAGATTTGAAAGACTTGAGTTTAGCTTACCATCACTGTTGGTGCGCCATTCTCGTCGTTCAAGATTTCAATGTCCTTGAGAGGAGCACCTCCGCCTCGGCTAGCAACCTTTAAGCTCTTGAAAACGGCCTCCTTCGCCGACCACTTGCCAGTGAAGCTGGATTGTGGCGACGAGGCCTTCTTACAGTAAGCAATCTCTGCATCGGTGAAGTTGCGCTCGATGAAGGTAGTGTTGGTGATGTCGATTGCGTCGATTTGCTCAATGTCGACACCTGGATTTGAGTTGGCCGAAGCGTTGGCCTTGACGAGAGTCTCAACCAGCTCCGTCGTGCTCTTGTCATGAATCTTCTTTGGGTGCACCTTGGGGTATGTGAACTCGGAAGTCTTCTTGTCAGTGGTGACGCGAGCCTCTGGGTTAAGGAAGATCTTGCTCTGCTGGTCATCCTCGTAAGGCGACTTCGTCTTGGCGCGGAACATGGTGTTGTTGATGAGACCATCGTGGTAATATCTGTAAGCCTTCTTTTGACGAGCCTCAACCTTCTGCTTGTAGGTCGCGAATTGAGCATGATCGAGAGCAGCGTACAAGTACTTGGGGTGAATGCCAATCGCCTGTGCACCCTTCTGACCGAAACCGAACGAGGTGACAGAGAAGGCCTTGATGCCATCAGTCTGGATGCTCTGGCTGGGATAGACGATGTAGTCAAACTTCTCGAGAACCTTGTCCACATTGTCGGCATTGCGGTTACCTGGCACGAGACCAGAGTTGAGCACCTGCAGGCAGCCGTTGAACATCCAGGCACCTGCAGCACCCTTGGGGTGACCAGTGAGGTACTTCTGGAAGATACCGAGAAGAGCATTGCCCTTCTTGCGGCCAAGGTGTTGCATTTGCTGGCAGATGACGTCGGACTCGTTCTTGTCGTTGGCGACAGTGGATGTTCCGTGGAAGGAGGCGACATCGAGGTCGTCGATGGTGAGGCCCCAGGTAGCAAGAGCACCACGCAGAGGAGCGATGCGAGGATCTTGCTTCCAGAAGTTGTTGCCAAGGCTTTGGAGTGCATCCTTCTCCTGGCGTCTTGCCTCGCGCTCGATGTGGTTGGCACGGTCTTCCATGTATTCGGTCTCGTTGAACTCATTGCCCTGCTGCTTCATGGCATTGACCTCTTCCTGCAGGTACATAAGCTCAGACTCCTGCCAGTTCTTAATCTGCTTCTTGCGGAGGTCGAGTTGTCTCTTCCTATACTTGATGTCAAGGAGTGGCGATGGGAACTTGCTCTGCTGCTCACGAGCACCCGTAAGCACACCCTGACCAGGAGCTGGCACAGATCGACCGATCTTGTCAGTGGCAGTAGCAGTGTATCCGAGGACACCGTAGATCGGCACACCCATATCGAGAGCGAGCTTGGCGTCCATGATGACCTGCATACCGCAACCTTGAGACTCCATGAAGCCATTACGGGTGGTAGTGGTTGGTCGTGACATCTCCTTGGGTGTGCGGCCGTGTTCAAACTCAGTCTTGGCATTGCTGGTGGCACCCATGTTGGCGAACTCGTAGGAGCCCTCCTCTTGGAAGTCATCGAAACCACCAACAAAGCACATGCGAGCCTTGCCTTCCACGATACAATCGTGACCGATGTCGATGGACTCAACAGCGGTGGCACAAGCACCGACAGGTGTCCTGATTGGACCAGTCGAAGAGATGAGCAACATGTTGATCCAGGCGCTCATGGTGTTGATGAAAGACTCTTGGAGGATGTCCTTCTGTAGCGGCTTGTCAAGGAAGCGGTCCTTATACATTCCACGAAGGGCGGTAGTACCACCGATACCAGAACCTATGCAGTTACCGACTTCCGAGATATGGACATACTTGTAGAACTCGTATGGATCCGTGATACCAGAGCACAACAGACACTCGGCAGTGGTGACGAGCACGTAGAGCGTGACCGGATCGACCTGGGAGATGATGTCGTCTGGGACACCGTACTTCTTGGCATCCCAACCAGTAGGCACCTGACCGGCAACGAGGCGGTCGAAGCGGAGAGCCTTGGGAATGAGGAGAGTGGCACCCTTCTTGAGACGGACCTGAAATTCGCCAGATTCAAGCTCGAAGATTTCGACCTTCTCGCCGTGTTCACGCTTGAACTCTTCAGCCGTCTCCTTGGAGCTCTCGAATGGGTCAAGATCCTCTTCGATCTGGATCTCCTGCATGAGCTGCTTCTTGTTCGGGTCGTAGCCGTTGAACAGCTCCGGCTCGATGAGACGAATACCAGAGTGGTCCAGGATGTGCTTCTCGTACTTGGCCTTGACGTCCTTGTCATCGACAGGGTCGCCAGACTTGGCATCAACCCAGCCAGAGTAGCTCTTGCCCTTGAGCTGGCCGTTGAAGTTTTTGATGAGACCCATGATCCAGGCCATCTCAACGCAGCCCTCGAGCGAAAACTGACCGTAAGCTTCCATCTCCCATCGGGTTCTGGAGTTACCCCATGGTCCAACTTCAGCAAAACCAGTGACCACAACAACCTTCTCGAGGTCGACCATACCCTTGAGGTCGCCGTTCAGCGGCTCGATCTCGGTCTTCCAGTCTGGAAGCTTGGGGAAGTCGAACTTGAGGTTGGCACGCTTCTCCACTTTGGCAGTCTTGTAGAGAGCCTCGCTGTCCTCGCCGTTGACAATCTTGTTCTCGAGAGCAGTCTCGCGAGTGACAGCCTTTCGGATCTCAGAGGTCTCGGCGATGTCCTTGCGCAGCTTGGTCATCAAGTCCTTGAGGTTGGGCAGGAATTGAAGACCACCGTTCAGGTCCGCAAAGACAGGCTCTTGCTGACACAGGTTGACGATGGCTGGAGCCATGAGGCCGAGCAAGTTAAAGGCCATCTCCTGTTGCGAGAAGGTGCGGACGCCATACTTTTCCACGCCCTCAGCGACGACATTGTTGCCGCCCATGAGTCCGGTGCCACGAGTCCATCCAATGACGGCACCGCATATGGTGAGGAAGTTACCCCAGCTCTCCGAGTGCCATCGGTTGAAGAGAGTCTCGAGCGCTAATTTGGACTCAGAGTAGAGACCATCGTTACCAAAGGTACCGTGGTTAGGAGAAAGTGGGAGGATGACCTGAGCTGGGCGGGTTTCGAAACCGCGTGTGGCCTTCTGGGTCTTGACAGCACCGAGCATACGGAGCAGGTTGGTAAGCATGATACGGTGAGCAAGCTCAGACTTGCTGTCGATGCTGTCGATTTCGCGCCCGTTCTCTGGAATGGCGGCGAAAGGAACGATGTAGTCGAGGTCCCAACCAAGACCCTTCTTCTCGTCGTAGATGTAGTCGACGAGAGCATTCACGTCCTGCAAGCTACCCTGGTTGAAGGGCACGACGACAAGCTGAGAGCCGCGACCACCATAGCGAGCGTACATCGCCTGGTAGTACTCGGTCACCTCGCGGGAGAAGCGAGAGGTGGTGACGACGACCTTTGCACCACCGCTGATCAGACCTTGGAGGACTTCAGCACCGATGGAGCCGGCACCTGCACCAGTCATGAGGACGTTCTTGTTCTGGTATGTGACGCCCGACTTGGCTGCCTGCTCGAGGCCATCCAAGTAGACGCTGGTGAGCTTTTTGCTGTATTCCCATCCGTGCTCTTCCTTGCGCTTGAGGTGCAAGAATGGAACCGTCTCCACCTTGCCCTGCTTTGGGACGGCAGCGCCGTTGATGCGACCATTGCGGCCCTTCTTGACGTGGCCATTGAGCTTGCCATTCTCGACCGGCATGATCTGGCCCTCGTTCATCGAGAGTGAGCGGACGATGTTGCTGTATAGCTGCTTAATCTCGAGCTGCGAGGACTTGGAGAGCTTGTGTTGCTGGCGAATGAGTCTGTATACTCGCTGCAAGTCGTTCTGAACTTTGGTGCGGTTTCCATATTCCGAGATCTTGCCACCATCTGCCATCTCGCGGACGTAATGCTCGAGCTTGCGAACACTGGCTCGCGGTGCCTCCTCGTAGTTCATGTTACCGCGAGGATCAATGGTGAGGTGTGGTGCGGTAGGGAGGGCGACGTCCTTGTAGACTGGTGCTTCGCCGAGGACATCGCGGCAGTTCTCGATGAGTTGCTGGCCGAGCTCCTTCGCAAGCTCATAGGTCTCGCCCTTCTCGGTCGGGCAGTGGTCGATGTGGTATTGCATGAATTCGAGGAGTTTCGGGTTCGATCTGTTCATGATGAGGATACAACGAGACACGATTTCCCGGTCGACCGCTGTAAGACGTCCAAAGATAATATCGTAGTACATCTTCAGCGCATCCTGTCTCGCCCAGTTCCAAGATGAATCGTAGACACGAGCCTTGAGCGGACTGAAGGAAGGTGCAATGCCGGCAGCGTAGAAGTCGCCGTGCTCGGTGGTCCAAAGGTCGAGCTGCGCCTGGAGAGCAGCTTCGTTTTGCTTGGTAGCCAAAGCAGCCTTGTCGCCTGCACGCAGATCCATCTTGAGATAGCGTGCAAAGAGCTCGAGCTGCTGCTTGAAAAGAGCTCGCTGATCTTTGGTGAGGGCGTCAATGGCTGCTGGATCCATCATCATCCCACCGCCACCGGCACCGCCGTCCCCAGCAGCTGGACCTGACGAAAGGCTGATACCAGCGTGTGCAGCGTACTTGTTGGACATATCGTCGAGCCATGCTTTTGCCTCGTTCTCCGATCCGAGACGCTTTTCAGGCTCCATAGTGAGTGCCATGAGCAAAACGCCATCTTGTCTGCCCGGTCCCAAGCCCCATCTTGTCTCCAAGTGCTTTCGCACCGATGTGATGTTGAAGCCTCCAGGCATTTTGGACGAGACCATGCGAGCAATGAGGGAGGACGACTGCTTGCCAAGCTGACCATTGAAGGTAGCCTGCATGGATGCACCCAGTTCATCGAGAGGTGTGTCTTCCGGCTTCTCTGGTGTTGAGCCAAATTCCTTTCCAAGGTCTCCGAGGATTTCGTTCTGAAGAGTCGATTTACCTGAAGACATGATATTAGTGCAATTTCGGCACGGGCGCTTGGGAGTGATGTTTTCTCACCTCCGACCAGGTCCTTGATTGCCTTGCTGAGCGGAATATCTTGCAAGGACTTCTTGAGCTTCTGTGCTACGAGAGCTCTAAGCACATCTACTGCGCCAACGGGAGCATCGTCAACAGCTGCGGCTGGGCCAGCGCTGGGTGCAGAAGGCGCAGCCGCAAGTGGTGCCGCCGCCGCAGGAGCAGGAGCAGGAGCAGATGCTGATAATGGCGCTGGGCCGCCGTCAGCACCACTTGGAGCCGGTGCAGGCTCATCTTCCACCGGATCCACATCGTAGTAGATCTCCTTTGCATCTTTGTTGTAGCACAAGATCTGTCGTTGTACGGACCTCGCAGCGTCATATGCCTCGTACTTGGCTGCAAGTGTCTTTTTGGCCATACCACCGAGGGTATCTGCCGGACCGACTTCCACTATCCGCTCCGTCGTCTTCTCGCCGAGGATGACATCCTGGGTTTCGATCCATCTTACGGGCGAGGCGAATTGATATGCGAGCAGTTCGACCAGGAGGGTGTGTGCGAGATCTTGCTGGACTTCGGGCCTCATGGTTACAGTGGGTTCCGGTGCAGCGTCGAAGGGTGTATGTCACAGGGCAAAGTGAGGATTATGCAGTAAAGAGCGTGTGCATTGACTGCCTGCGCACAGCAATGGCTTGTTCGGAGAGGTGGAAGTGGTGAAAGCGAGGGCGAATGTGTTCGCAGAGGTTTGTTCGGATTGACCAAGCTGTGGCCCGGCTGGGTTGGTGGCGGTGGTGGTGGATGAGGAATGCTGCGATAAGGCAGTTACCGCGGTGGTCCGAATGGAGGTCCCAACAGTAGATATGCGCGCGGTGAGCTGCGGGCGTGGGCGTGGGCGTGGGCCAGGTACAGAGTTCGTGAGTGTATGGTTGACGAGTGGTTGAGGGCGGGCAGACTCGGTGGTCTCCCGTCTCCCGTCTCCAACGTTTCGCCTTTTCGTGGAGAAAGCTGCGGCCTGAGGCTCGGCTGACGGCTGCGGCTGCGGCTGCGGCTGCGGCTGCGGATGCGGCTGCGGCTGCGGCTGCGACTGCGGGTCACGCACGTCAGGCGCGGATTGAGTTCGGCCGAAAATTGAACCATCAAGCAGGAACGATGCGGACGAGGCAAGACATGGCCCAACCCACACACGCGACACGTGACACGATGAATAATGAGCCTGTGTGTGCCTGAGGCTGTGTATGTACCTGGCTGAGGTCCGCGCGGTGACCAGAAGCCGGCGAGACTCAGACGGCGCTAGTGGCCCCATCGTCTGCAAAAGGCTTTGCATCCCTGCTCAATGCCAATGCCAGAGCTCAACACTATCATACAACACTGTTCCTCAATGCATACGGCATACGATGATATCAGTGTGTAGAGTTGAGCGCTCCTTCCTCGCTGCCTCTCACTCCCACTGCAACACCTCCTCCTCCCATCCTGTTCATAGCTGCATACACCCATCTTCGCTCATTATTGCTGCATTGTGTGCCCGCTGCCAGCTCTTTCCCGCGGGTGGCCCAAGCTACCCAATCATCACTCGAGAATTCGGTCGGTAAGTAAACGATAACGAGAAACACCACCACCACCACCACCACCACATCCTCTTGTTTCTGCTGCAACGTCGCCCGTGTGACACTGGTCTAAAGGCAACCACATTTCACAGTCACCACTCACAGTCGCCACCGAAAAAGCTCAGGGCACACCATTGCCTGCCTGCGCCCTGCGCCGCGCCCTGAGTGGGAGACGATGCTGCAGACCTCTCTCTACCACAACCCGCAACCGCATTCGCAGACATCATGAGCACTCCGACACAGGAGCTGACCCCGGCAGTGCAGTTTGATCACGCAGAATCCCCCACCACCACCACCACCACCACCACCACCGCCACCACCGCCCGGCGACGATCGAACATGTACGGCTCAGGCTCGCAGACCGGTGTTTCCACACCACGATCACAAGCCGTCTCGCGACCTCTCACTCTCACACACGGCTCCCTCGAGTACACCTTCTTAATCCCGACCGCTCTCCATTTCAACGCAACTCAGCTCAAAGACGCCTTCCTGCACACACTTCCGGAAGCCACAGAAGAGCTTGCTCAGGATGATGAGCCATCGTCCGTCACCGAGCTGGTAGCACGCTACATCGCCTTCATTGCGAAGGAAGTCGAGGAAGGCGAGGACTCGGAACTCTTCGTTGAGGTTTTGAAACTCGTCCTCCAAGAATTTGAGCGCACCTTCCTCCGTGGCAATGAAGTGCACGCAATTGCTGCCAATCTCCCAGGCATTGTGGAGAAGAAGCTTGTCACCGTGCAAGCCTACTACGCTGCTCGCGCCGCCGCCAAGCGCAACATCAGAGCCCACGAATCCGCACTTCTCAGAGAAGCGTCGGACGAGAACGCCTACATCTATGCTGTTTTTGGCGGCCAAGGCAACATCGAGGAGTACTTTGACGAATTGCGCGAGATTTATACCACCTACCCATCGCTGGTGCGAGATTTCTTGAGCGTGGCTGCTCAGCACCTCCAGTATCTCTCACGCGACCCGCGAGCGTTCAAGAGCTACCCCAAGGGTCTTGACATTCTCCGATGGCTCGACAACAGGGAAGCGCAGCCAGACACCGATTATCTCGTCTCTGCCCCCGTCAGCTTCCCATTGATTGGTCTCACACAACTCGCACACTACGTCGTCACTTGCAGAGTCCTGGGCACACATCCAGGCCATGTACGAGAACGTCTGTCTGGATCGACCGGCCACTCGCAAGGTGTCGTCACCGCTACAGCAATTGCCGCCTCGTCGAACTGGGAGACCTTTGACAGCCAAGCGCGCAACGCTCTCACAATTCTTTTTTGGATTGGTGCACGCAGTCAGCAAGCGTACCCGAGAACTTCGCTGGCACCGAACGTGCTGCAAGACTCCATCGACAATGGCGAGGGCTCGCCTACGCCCATGTTGACAGTCCGAGATCTGCCGAGAGAAACGGTGGAGAAGCTGATCAAGCAGACCAACGAGCATCTCCCGCAAGACCGACACATTGGCATCTCCTTGATCAACAGCGCGAGGAATTTTGTCATCACAGGTCCACCAATGTCTCTTTACGGTCTCAACCTCCAGCTCCGCAAGATCAAGGCGCCAACGGGGCTCGACCAGACTCGGATCCCTCACACGCAGCGCAAAGTCCGCTTCACCAACCGCTTCCTTCCAATCACCGCACCATTTCACAGCCCCTATCTGACAGAGGCCATCAAGAACCTCGAGACCGACCTCGCCGAAATCTCGATCCCAGCTTCGGCGCTTGGTATACCCGTTTACGACACCTACACCGGCAACGACATCCGCGAACAGAAAGACGAGAACATCACGAGCGCCCTTGTGCGAATGATCTGCCAAGACCAAGTGAACTGGGAGAAGGCTACGGTCATGCCCAACGCCACACACATCCTCGATTTCGGTCCTGGCGGCATCTCAGGTCTGGGTGTGCTCACCAACCGCAACAAGGACGGAACGGGCGTTCGTGTCATTCTTGCAGGAACCATGGATGGCACCAACACCGAAGTCGGATACAAGCCAGAGATCTTCGATCGCGACGCAGAGCACGCTGTCAAGTATGCCGTCGACTGGGTGAAAGAGTATGGACCAAAGCTGGTCAGGACTTCTGCGGGTCAGACGTTTGTGGACACAAAGATGAGCAGAATGCTCGGTCTTCCTCCGGTCATGGTAGCCGGTATGACACCCTGCACTGTGCCGTGGGACTTCGTGGCAGCGACCATGAGCGCTGGCTACGAGATCGAGCTTGCCGGTGGTGGATACTACAACGACAAGAGCATGACGGAGGCCATCTCCAAGATCGAGAAGGTCATTCCCGCTGGTCGTGGTATCACGGTCAACTTGATCTACGTCGCTCCTCGCGCTATGGCCTGGCAGATCCCCATGATCGGCCGTCTCCGGGCGGAGGGTGTGCCGATCGAAGGTTTGACGATTGGTGCTGGTGTGCCATCTATCGAGGTCGCCAACGAATACATCACCACGCTCGGCATCAAGCACATTGGCTTCAAGCCAGGTTCCGTCGAGGCCATCCAGCAATGCATCAACATCGCCAAGGCCAACCCAGGATTCCCGGTCATGATGCAGTGGACGGGTGGACGTGGCGGTGGACATCACTCTTACGAGGACTTCCACCAGCCAATCCTCTCCATGTACAGCAGGATCAGGCGATGCGATAACCTTGTCCTGATCGCTGGTTCTGGTTTTGGTGGTGCCGAAGACACCTATCCTTACTTGACTGGTGAGTGGGCCAAGAAGTTTGGCTACCCACCGATGCCATTCGACGGTGTCCTCTTCGGATCTCGCTGCATGGTCGCCAAGGAGGCACACACCTCAAAGGCAGCCAAGCAGGCAATAGTTGACGCTCCTGGTCTCGAGGACCACGAGTGGGAGAACACCTACAAGGGGCCTGCTGGTGGTGTCATCACTGTCCGCTCTGAAATGGGCGAGCCCATCCACAAGATTGCGACCCGCGGGATCATGTTCTGGGCTGAGATGGATCAGAAGATCTTCAGCTTGGACAAAGCCAAGCGCATCCCAGAGCTCAAGAAGCAGCGGGAGTACATCATCAAGAAGTTGAATGATGATTTCCAGAAGCCATGGTTCGGTCGTAACAAAGCTGGCGAGAGCGTGGACCTTGAGGACATGACATACGCCGAGGTCCTGCGCCGAATGGTTGACCTGATGTACATCAAGCACCAGAAGCGCTGGATCGACAAGTCTCTCGCCAGACTCACTGGCGACTTCATCCGCCGAATTGAGGAGCGTTTCGCCCAATCGGACGGACAAGGATCCCTCATTCAGAATTACAGCGAGCTTGATGAACCATTCAGCACTGTCGACAAGGTCATCTCGACCTACCCAGAGTCCGACGTCCAGCTCATCAATGCTCAGGATTGCCAGCATTTCTTGCTGCTCTGCCAACGCCGAGGTCAGAAGCCAACTCCATTCGTGCCGTGCTTGGATGACACCTTCGAGTTCTTCTTCAAGAAAGACTCACTGTGGCAATCTGAGGATCTTGATGCGGTCGTGGACCAGGATGTTGGCCGTGTCGCGATTCTGCAAGGCCCCATGGCTGCCAAATACTCGACCAAGGTTGACGAGCCCATCAAGGCGATCCTTGATGGCGTACACGAGGGACACATCAAGAACTTGACTCGCGACCTCTATGCCGGTGATGTCAACAGAATCCCACGCATCGAGTACTTCGGTGGCAAGCTCATCGAGGCCAGCCCAGAGATTGACTTGGAAGGCTTGACTGTCAACGAGACTGAGCAGCGAATTCTGTATCGTCTCTCCGCAGTCTCTGGCACCGCACTACCACCGATTGATAACTGGATGCAGCTGCTTGCTGGCAAGGCACATACTTGGCGACACGCCTTCTTCACAGCCGATGTGTTCGTGCAAGGTCAGCGATACCAGACCAACCCAATGCGGCGAATCTTCGCACCAACCCCGGGAATGGTCGTGGAAATCGCTCACCCCAATGATTCAAAGCGCACTGTTGTCAGTGTCAAGGAGCCATCGCACGGTGCTCAGTACGTGCAGACCATCGAGGTCGCTCGAGACAGCAAGGGTGAAATCGTGCTCAGCATGATCGAGGACCGCACTGCCACTGGAAAGCCAGTTGCTCTGCCACTTCGCTTCACCTACCACCCAGAGACTGGATACGCTCCAATCCGCGAGATCATGGAGGCTCGCAACGACCACATCAAGGAATTCTATTACAAGATCTGGTTCGGCGATGAAGCCTGCCCATTTGACACTCCAGTCACCTCTCGCTTTGATGGAGGCCGCGCCACTGTCACTAGTGAGGCCATTGCCGACTTTGTGCATGCTGTTGGCAATACTGGCGAGGCTTTCGTTGAGCGACCTGGGAAGGAAGTCTTCGCACCCATGGACTTCGCCATTGTTGTTGGCTGGAAGGCCATTACCAAGCCAATCTTCCCTCGTAAGATCGATGGTGACCTCCTGAAGCTCGTGCATCTTTCGAACGGCTTCCGCATGATCCCGGGTGCGACGCCATTGAAGAAGGGCGACGTGCTGGACACCACCGCCGAGGTCAATGCTGTCATCAACCAAGACAGTGGCAAGATGGTCGAGGTGAAGGGCACTATCACACGCGCCGGCGAGCCGGTGATGGAGGTCACCAGCCAGTTCTTGTACCGGGGCGCATACAACGACTTCGAGAACACATTCCAGCGCAAGGACGAGACCCCAATGCAAGTCCATATCGGCTCTACCAAAGATGTTGCAGTTCTCCAGTCCAAGGAGTGGTTCAAGCTTGAAAACACTGATGTCGATCTCCTCGACCAGACACTGGTGTTCAAGCTTCAGACACTCGTTCGCTACAAGAGCAAGAACGTCTTCTCATCTGTGGAGACGGTCGGCACTGTTGAGCTCGAGCTGCCGAGCAAAGAGATCATCAACATCGCCTCCGTCGAGTATGAGGCTGGCACCTCTTACGGTAACCCAGTGCTTGACTACCTGGAGCGCAACGGCTCCGCGCTCGACCAGCCTGTCAACTTTGAGAACCCCATTCCACTGAGTGGCAAGACTCCTTTGGTCTTGAAGGCGCCATCATCCAACGAGACCTACGCTCGTGTCTCAGGCGATTACAACCCGATCCACGTTTCGCGCGTCTTCTCGCAGTATGCCGGCCTCCCGGGCACCATCACTCACGGCATGTACTCGAGCGCTGCTGTTCGCTCACTCGTGGAAACATGGGCCGCTGAGAACAACGTTGGTCGTGTACGAAGCTTCCACGCCTCACTTGTCGGCATGGTCCTGCCGGATGACACCATCGAGGTCAAGCTGCAGCATGTCGGTATGGTCGCTGGTCGCAAGATCATCAAGATCGAGGCTCAGAAGACTGATGGCGAGAGTGAGGAGAAGGTCCTTCTGGCAGAGGCCGAGGTCGAACAGCCAGTTTCGTCCTACGTCTTCACTGGTCAAGGTTCGCAAGAGCAAGGCATGGGTATGGATCTTTACAACTCCAGCCCAGTCGCCAAGGAGGTCTGGGAGCGTGCTGACAAGCACTTCATGGATAATTATGGTAAGATGCACTCCATCAACCTCTTCATACCGACTTTGAATACTAACATGCCACAGGCTTCGCAATCACCAACATTGTCAAGAACAACCCGAAGGAACTCACTATTCACTTCGGTGGTGCTCGTGGCAAGGCCATCCGCAAGAACTACATGGACATGACATTCGAAACTGTTGCTGCCGATGGAAGCATCAAGTCCGAAAAGATCTTCAAGGAGATCTCAGAGGAGACCACATCCTACACCTACCGCTCGCCTACTGGCCTGCTGTCCGCCACTCAGTTCACTCAACCCGCCTTGACCCTCATGGAGAAGGCTTCCTTCGAGGACATGCGCTCAAAGGGCCTTGTTCAGCGCGACAGCAGTTTCGCCGGCCACTCTTTGGGAGAGTACAGTGCTCTTGCTGCTCTCGCCGAGGTCATGCCCATTGAGAGCTTGGTCTCTGTCGTGTTCTACCGTGGTCTGACCATGCAGGTCGCCGTCGAGCGTGACGAGGCCGGTCGGTCCAACTACAGCATGTGCGCTGTCAACCCTTCGCGTATTGGCAAGACGTTCAACGAGCAGGCCCTCCAGTACGTTGTTGAGAACATCTCTGAGACCACCGACTGGCTTCTTGAGATTGTCAACCTCAACGTGCAGAACCAGCAATACGTCTGCGCTGGTGACCTCCGCGCCCTGGACACCATGACCGGAGTCCTGAACTACCTCAAGCAGCAGAAGATCGACATCCAGTCCCTCATGCAGACCATGAGCATGGAGGATGTCAAGGCTCACCTTGTCGAAATCATCCAGGAATGTGCCAAGCAGACCGAGGCTAAGCCCCAGCCACTCGACCTTCAACGTGGGTTTGCCACAATCCCACTCAAGGGTATCGATGTGCCCTTCCACTCCACCTTCTTGCGGTCCGGTGTCAAGCCTTTCCGATCCTTCTTGCTCAAGAAGATCCACAAGACTTCCATCGACCCAAGCAAGCTGGTTGGCAAGTACATTCCCAACGTCACCGCGAAACCTTTCGAGCTCACGAAAGAGTACTTTGAGGATGTCTACCGTCTCACCAAGTCACCGAGAATTGGCAACATCTTGGATAACTGGGACAAGTATGAGTCTGATGAGCCAAATCTGCAGCGTCCTCGCGCCGGCAGCATGGCCGTTCCTCAGGCGTAGAATGGCGAGGTGCCGACTGTATTGTCTGCGATTATGAATAATATGCGAGCGGGGCGTTGATGGATGGGACTTGCGGAATGCGTTTGTGAGCCAGACAAGGTGAAACAATACCAGGCGACTGGAAGATTATATAAGTTGTATGTATCTAGATGAATGGCTACTGCAGTCGACAGACGGAAGAAATATTCGATTCTAGACTTCAATTCGTCCTCTCGATCTCCCTTGATCAAGTCGCTCGCTGGTGGTTTGATATGGATCAGGCTCTCCGGCTCTCTCTCTTCATTGATGTATATAGCTTTGTCAAACTTGGATGTCGGTACACGTAGAATATGAAGAGCGAGCGAGCCGTGGTCGGGTATATATGCATGCAATTTGAAGACTCGCATGGAAGAGAGAGAGAGAGAGAGAGAGAGAGAGAGAGAGAGAGAGAGAGAGAGAGAGAGAGAGAGAGAGAGAGAGAGAGAGAGAGAGAGAGAGAG